>JAQGBW010005590.1:0-11772 GCA_034698625.1 Julus scanicus
CATCTTCAGTTGCCTTAGGCGAAAAAAGGCCGCGATTTTCTGCACCACCTATGGGATTTATGCTGCATTCAGAAGTGATCCCAAAGGGCCTTAAACATATAATGTAAATTACATATCAGTTTCTATTCCGTTCAGTGAAGTTTCTTTCCATAAAATCGTATATCGTTATACTAAGGCGTACTATATATACAGGGGAAAGGAGATCTTGGGGATATTGCACTTTTGCATTTAATCTGTGATTTTTTGCTCTGGAAATAGAATTTTTTAACAATAAGACTGGGATTTTTCTAACGTAAAAAAAAACAATTTTTCTAATGTAAACACGTCATTTTTCTAAGGTAAAAACGCGATTTTTATAAAAAAAAAAAGCACGTACAATTTTTCTAATGTAAACACGCAATTTTTCTAAGGTAAAAACGCGATTTTTATAAGAAAAAAAACACAATTTTTTTAATGGAAAGTGATTTTTTCTGCTGTAAAAGAGTGATTCGGACACATTCGGAGCTGTACTGTTCGTTTTTTCATCACCTTTAAAAGTAAACAGACGGAACCGACACGTGACGTCGCTGCATGTGTAAAATAACCTTTAATCTATATCTACAAGTTGAACATCCTATTGAGGAAAGATGATATCACCCCATGTTGGACTTTACAATTGACGTCGTCCGTAATGACCCTCACGTGACATTAGGTCACTAAGTTGTTTATCAGAAGCTCAACAATTATTATAGACATCCTCGCGTTGAGCAAAAGAAACAATGATTTTAGTTGTCGCAGTTTTTTCTTTACTTTCATGGAATTTCGGACAAGGAGCAGTCATTGACGCAAACCATGGGCCGCAGCCTCTGCCTATAGTTTTGTGGCACGGAATGGGTAGGCAAATTCCATCTTGGGCCGATAAGCCAAATTGATATCATTTGCAAAGTGCCTGTCCGTATCTCACATTTGGTAATATGTCATAGGCGATACTTGTTGCAATCCTCTAAGCATGGGTTCGATGAAAAAACTACTGGAAGCTTCCATTCCCGGTGTAAACGTCACGTCTTTGATGATCGGCTCAAATATCGTTGAAGATTTGGAAGGCGGATTTTTTACCAATATCAACGACCAAGTAAGACGTTTTTAAATTAACTAAAAATGTTAGTACGTACGTACCAACATTTTTCAGCCACCCTTATAATTAATGCATAGTGCATTTTAATTACTGCTTTCCATACCCAGCAAATCAAAATATCTTGAAACAAGATGTGTTAGAATTTAATTGTCTTGTCCACGAGATAAAATGCAAAGATGCATCTTATTTTGAATTAACCATTTAATTTCACAAATTAAATTTATTAGTTAACCTTATCAGGTTCAGCACTGACACACGAACGTCGAGACAGTAACGCGCAATTATTTGGACAGTATAACACGCACGTTCTCACAGTATAACACGTGCGCTCGTTAATACAATATTTAGTGAAAATGGTGGTGTAGCCTGAGTGGCGTGACCCCTGTTAACAATTAAACAAGATTACTGCAGAAAAACTTAATTTTTAAGGACGAAAAATCGTGTTTTTAATGTGAAAACTCACATTAAAAAAAGTTTTAATGCAAGGAAATTCTATATTTGTTATGAAAAAAAATTACAATCCTATCCCAAGTAGCAATTGAAATGACGTCAATTTGACGTCATTTTTTCATGCCTGGTTCACAATGCGCGACTTTCAACCAACCGAAAACACGTGGCAGCGTTGACTTATTAAACTTATTTATTTAACACAAAATATAAAAATAACGTTACGTACATTCGTGCCTGCAACTCGCAGGACTTTAAAATGGAACTTAAAGACTGATAAAATAAAGTGGCGGCTGACCAACTGGATCAGGCCCCGAGAACCAATCTGTCTCTCTCAACCCCAAGCTCGCCAAATATAGCTCTCAACCCCTGGTGGCAAGCTTGGCATAATATTACACAATCATCTAGAACATTCAGGATAATTGCGCAACGAGATTGCCACTTAGCGTAACGGGTCCCGCCGGCCTACTCCCGTTGTCCAGACCAATGGCCCACTCTTTGCTCACTCATTTGAAATTAAATGCCCCGCTGTCTTCTACGGAGACGTTCAATAGTTGCCGCCATTGCCAAATAAATGACTTCTGGAAGAGGATTTGGCAACACAAAGTCTCTTGGTAAATTTCTCATTCCAGTCCTCGTTGCCATGCTCCGCTGGGAGCAGTCCACCCTGTGCTTGCTCCTGGCGGGGATGTGGGACCCACAGACGAATGTCACGTTGGGACAACTGGGTCCCTTCTGGTGGTAATTCCACAATGAAAGCCTTGTTTCGAGGCGGTCGTGGCGGTTAGCATTGATCTGCAATTTCTTGATCCCAATCCTCGTCCGGCCTATAGTTATTCGGCAACCAAGAATCGCCCTGATATGGCTGTCGATGTAGCGGGGAGGAGGCCCGCCTGGGCTCCCCACGCCAACTTGCCCCATTGAAGGGTCAACGATATTCCAGCATCGGATAACGCTGCCTGCTCCCAAACGACGCACGTTGTTGTGGGCGCCCACGCTGTTGCTGCGCTTATGGCGGACACGCATTGTGCAACCCCCGTGATCCATGGCCGAAATTCTGCGGGTTTCTGTCTGTTAAAAAATTCACGCCCACCAATGACCCAGTAACGGTACGACGGCGATCACTATCCTTGATGGTCACTGTCATTGTGACTATATTAGTCCGAGCGTGATGCGTTATTACTACAAAAACTTGGCAAAACAAACGCACATGCATTATTATAAGCAATAATAAAAACACAAAGCATACCCCAATTTTTTAAATTTCACTATCCCGCCATTCTCTCACATGCATAGCACTTAATGTCAAAGGAGGATCCACCACATCATTTAAATCATTTGAAAATTGCAAAAAAGAAATACAATCCGCATTAACCCAAACAGGCCGAGTCCATTACTTCCTTTCCCCCGAGGGTAAGTAGGTCTACCTGCGCGCACTAAGCACACCCAATTTTTTGTGCCAAAAACTGAAGGTCACGCCTTAACCGCCAAAAGTTGAGGCGCTCTTCGCGGTTGATAGCGCTTATGATTACTTATGTGAAAAGTCGATATTGGATTAGTCCCTCATCGTGTATCCCGTATCGCATAATTAACATCGGAAACCCACTTAACTATCTAGTATGGGCCATGATATGGGGCCTGAAATTTCCCTTGGCCCATACGCGCAGGGGCTAAGTCCCTCACCAAGACCCAATCTACCACATTAAACACAGCAAATCGGCGTTTTCTGTCAAAATAAATCTTTTGTTTTTGTTGGCATTCGTTAACTCATTTTTAGCCATTCTTCGCCGCTCCCTTAACGGAATCCCAAGGCTGACCACTGAGGACTGTTCAAAAACATTATGGACCGGAAATCTAGGCAAAAAGCCGTGCATCAACTCAAAGGGTGAAGCACCCAACGATGCTTGCATTGAAAAATTATAGTAGGCCACCCTCCCTTACACATACCCCTTAAGGCCAAGGTCCTAATTGAAACCAACAATGTCTGGATAACTCTCTCAGTCAGATCATCCGTCTGCTGATGATACGGAGTGGACGCCCTATGTCTTATCCCATACCGAGAAAAAAAATCCTGTGCCTTACTTAACTGGTGTGTCCCACTGTCTGAGATTAAAAATGTAGGGACCCCAAACCGATCAAAAAAATTACAACAGAACTTTTCGATGGCTACCGTATTTGCCTGCTTACAAGGGGCAGCCACACAGAATCGTGTCCCATAATCGACTGCAACAATCCAATATGCCGCCTGTCCCGTTGATGGGGAAAAAAGCCCCACAAAGTCAAACCCTCACTTAACTGCAGGGTCCTCGACAACGATGGGCTGCAATAGCCCCGGGGTCAATTCTCTCGGTATTTTGTTCGTTTGGCACTAGGGGCAGGAACCCACAAATTGCCCTACAGTTGCCTTCATTTGCGGTCAATTGCAGCCCTTGTTAGCAATGCCATGTTTTTTGTAATATTAAAGTGCCCCGCTAAGGAGTGATCGTGGCATTGTTGAATAACTTCATTCCCAGAGATGTTCTGGTACAACCAGCAACAACCGCGGGGGTTCCGATGGATGAAAAAAATACAAAATACCCCATAAATAACATAACCCTTAGGCTCCACTATCCCTGTTGTTGCTTTAGCACGCAACACCTCTAATGACTGATCAGTCTGCTGTTTCTGTGCCATATCCCTATGGGTCTGCAATAAATGAATATAAGCATCATCCTCTACCAACGGCTGAATCTCTAATTCTGGAACCGGATATCGACTTAAACAGTCAACATCAACATCAACGTGTTCTATTTTAGCAGCTTACCGCCCCAATCGATTGGTAAGATTTTTCAGCGATCGGAGGTAACAAAGGGCATTGTGATCTGTGATGATAGTAACCTTATTAAGGAATAAATTATGTCGAAATTTTTTAGCTGCCCAAACTATCGCTAATGCCTCCAATTCTGTAACAGTATATCGTGTTTCTGCAGGAAGCAATGCACGACTCGCATAAACCAACTCACGCTGATCTGTTTTGGAACCTTAATACCGAATGGCACCCAACCCCACCCGGGAAGCATCTGTATGTAATCGCAATGGGGCCCCCGGGATGAACATTGCTAAAGTAGGTGCTGAACATAGGGCTTCTTTCAATCAGGAAAAACTATCGTTACACAATGAAAACCACACAAATGGGACACTTTCACGGTTCAAGTTAATCAATGGCCTAGCGATAATAGCGAAACTCAACGAATCAACGGTAGTATCCACATAGGCCCAAAAAGCTCTTCACCGCCTTACGAGATTCAGGTTTTGGGAAGTTTCTAACTGCTACCCCCTTGTCTGGGTCTGTGGCCACCCCCTAGGCACTCACGACATGGCCCAAATATCGAACTTGCTCGTATCCAAAAGAACACTTTGATGGTTTCAAACGAATGTTATGCATAACCAGCAAAGTAAGTACCGAAGTTAATCACGTCAAAAACTGGAAGAACGTAGGGGAAAACACAAGTATATCAAACAAGTTTCCCATTTTAAATGCAAAAAAAAATTGATCCATCCCTCGCTGCATGTAGCTATGGCATCACATAGCCCAAAGGGCATACGGGTAAATTCAAAATGTCCTTCTAAACACAAAAAGGCCGTTTTTTCCTGATCTTTCCTACTCATAGGGACCTGCCAATATCCCGACATCATGTCCAATGTAGCAAACCATGCTGAACCCTGCATAGCAGCCAATGCATCATCAATCATTGGCAATGGGTAACTATCCACTATAGTATTGTGGTTCAGCTTACGGTAATCAACACAAAATCTAACTGACCCATCTTTCCTTTTTTACCAACACAACGGAATAGAATATTGACTTTTACTTGGAGTAACTACTCCTTGTTTTAGCATTTTAGTTAGTTCTTGTTTTACAATTTGGCGGACCTTCGGCGATGAACGTCTACCTAAGTAAAACTCAACGTTGGGCCAATGTTGGGTAGTGGTTGGCACCATTGGCAAATAGTTTGGCATTGGCAAATGTATGTTGGCCTAATGTTGGCTCAACATCAGGTGGCAACACTTGGCCAGCGGTTATCAATGTTATGTTGGCCCAACGTTGTCTGCCAACCAGCAGTCAATTGTTGGCACATGTAATATTGGCCCAACGTTAGCTCAACGTTGGGTGGCAACCATTGGCAAAAGCTTAGCAATGTTATGTTGGCCCAACATTGGCTTAACGTTGGGTGGCAGCTATAGAAAAAAGCTTAGCAATGTTATGTTGGCCCAACGTTGTCCGCCAAACAGCGGCCAATTGTTAGAAAACCTATGTTGGCCCAGCATTGGCTCAACGTCGAGTGGCAACCGCTGGAAAAAGCTTAGCAATGATATGTTGGCCCAACGTTGTCTGCGAACCAGCAGCCAATTGTTGAAAAACGTATGTTGGCACAGCATTGGTTCAACGTCGGGTGGCAAACGTTGGCAAAAGCTTAGCAAAGTTATGTTGGCCCAACGTTGACTGCCAACCAGCGGCCAATTGTTGGCAAACGTATGTTGGCCCAACGTTGGCTCAACGTCGGGTAAATGGTATTGTTCCAATGCTTTGTGTAATTACCCTATTTTATACCCCATTGTAGTAACTAATACTGTTTTTTGTACACATAGTTATTTTTTATTTTGAAGAAAATCTCCCTTTCTTTCATGCATTAACTCTTCCTTACTTCCATTAAACTCAAGTTGACCCAATGGCTTTAAGGTAAGATGCTGGTTTGCCATGCCTATGGTCAGTAGCTCAAAACCCTCTTGCTGTATATATATTTTTTTAAGCTATTTATTGTATTTACATATGTTCATTTATATGTATGTATGCATGGTAAAAATGATGTGACGTCATTATTCATGGTTTTATAAATAATTTAATTAAAAATTTAAATATTTGAATTTACCGCCAAATTTAAAGAGACATTTATACATTAGCTCAACATTAGCTGCCAATGTTGGCCCAACATTGGCCTTATATTTTTGAAAACATTGAGGATAACATAATTTAGTAGCCAATGTTAGCCCAACATAAAAATTCCTCATGATGCAATGTTCGCCCAACATGTAGGGTTGACATTGGGCCAATGTTGGCATGCCAACCTAATTATGTTGGCCTAATGTTGGCATGCCAACCTAATTATGTTGGCCCAATGTTGACATGCCAACCTAATTACGTTGGCCCAATGTTGGCATGCCAACCTAATTATGTTGGCCTAATGTTGGCATGCCAACCTTATTATGTTGGCCCAATGTTAGCACAACATATAGGGGCAATGTTAGGCCAACATGATTTGGTTAGTATGTCAGCATTGGCTCAATGTTGGCCCAACATTGGTTCTTTATGTTGGGCCAACATTACACAATGGAGCAATCCTATGTAGGCATATCGTTGGTTTACCAACATTAGGCCAATATAATTTGGTTAGCATACTAACATTGCCCCAACATTGGCTTAACATTTTTGTGTTACCTGAGTAGGCGCAACGTACACAGGAGAGCTACTTCCTGTATCCACATAATGTGGTTGTAATTTACTTAACCCTAATTCCTGAACTGCAAGGGCAAACGCCCGTCGGAACCTTATTATCAATTGGCGCAACTGTACGCTGGGCCTTTGTCAATGTAGGCCCCAAATTTAACAATGATTCCTACAATTAACTATCCTCTGGCATATTAAGCAGTCCCAGCGCGATCCATCGCTCGCCACTCCTGACACAGACAACAACTCCGGTTCACTGACTGCTGACATAGATTCGACAACAGCAACCTCCTCCAACATCAGTGTTTCAGCAGTCAAATTGGTTATCTGGAAGAGACAACAACGACTATCAGTTATCAACATATTCCCTCGTGGCGCACGCACAGAGGTATCTTCCAAAGGAAAGCGCCTCAATCAAAACTAGATCACCTCCACATGCCCCATCCGGCAACAAACACATGACTAAAGATTCCGAACATGGTGGCAATGTGGTTGGGTGCAGTAGTCGCACCGGCAATTGCGTTGTCTGTTTCCTGTGTTTGCATTGTCTGTGGTGCGATCACTTCTTCTTGAATTTCCTTAACATGGGGAATCCGCAAAACCGGAATTTGCCCAAAAGGAAATTCCTCCGCTGGTGCGCCTTGATAACAAAATGCTCTTGATATTGGCAATATCACCAGTCCCATCTTGTGACAAAATTCCCATCCTAATAATGCCAACTGTTTAGGGTATTCCAATACTCGGAATGTCTGTGCACATTGCCGTCCCCCAACAATGATGACAGCCTCTGTTTCACTCATGAATCTAATATTGTTCTGTGAAACATCGTAAAGACGTCGAAGTGGCCTTGGAGGCAACAATTTTAGGCCAAAATGCATCAAATAGTCCTCTGACAAGACGGACAAGACCGCACCTGTATCCACCGTCACCACTGCAGACTGCTCACCGATACAAATCACCACTGTTGGAGACGCTGACCATTTATCCCATGCCGTATGCTGCACTTCTGGTGTCTGTACATCCACCACCGGAGACACTGAACTCGTTGATGGATTTATTAGCATTGGTGTCAACAAGGGTTTAATCCCTAAAGCACTATTTGGTCCATTGACCGATGCCACTGCGTTCCATGGTGGTTTCTTGTTCTTTGGGCAATTTCTTCGAATATGTCCTAGTTCCGTGCAGCTCCAGCAAGCCATCTATGCCAATCCCGGCTTTTTCTGACTTACAGGCGGCATAATAGCGGAAACTGCTGGAGAAAATCCCTGCTGAAATCCCAGCAGGTATCCTGATGGAAATCCTAATGAAAAACCCAGTGTAAAACCCGCTGGAAATCCTGGTGGGCATCCTGGTACAAAACCCTGGCGGAGCCCAAGCAGCGACAGGTCTATTGAATATGCAAGATCCTTCCAACTTTATTAGGGCCAACCAAAGATCGCCGAGAGTAAAAAGCTGTTTATCTCCTACCCAGGTAACACAAAAATGTTGGGCCAATGTTAGGGCAATGTTGGTATGCCAACCAAATTATATTGGCCCAATGTTGGTTAACCAACGATGGACCTACATAGGATTGCTCCATTGTCTAATGTTGGCCCAACATAAAGGGCTAATGTTGATCCAACGTTGAGCTAATGCTGACTTAACATACAGGGCTAATGTTGAGCCAATGTTAAGCCAATGCTGAAATACCAAACAAATCATGTTGGCCCAACATTGGCCCTATATGTTGGGCTAACATAATAAGGTTGGCATGCCAACATTAGCCCAATGTCAACCCTACATGTTGGGCGAACATTGCATCATGGGGCATTAATATGTTGGGCCAACATTGGCTACTAAATTATGTTATCCTGAATGTTTTCAAAAAGCTAGGGCCAATGTTAGGCCAACATTAGCAGCTAATTTTGAGCCAATGTATAAATGTCTATATAAATTAGGCAGTAAATTCAAATATTCAAATTTTTAATTAAATCATTTATAAAACCATGCATAATGACTTCACATCATTTTTACCATGCATACATACATAGATGAACATATATAAATACAATAAATAGCTTAAAAATACATACAGCAAGAGGGTTTTGAACCACTGACAATAGGCATGGCAAACCAGCCTCTTACCTCAAAGCCATTGGGTCAACTTAAGTTTGATGGAAGTAAGGAAGAGGTAATGCATTAAAAAAAGGAGGTTTTCCTTCAAAATAAAAAATAACTATGTGTACTAAAATTTAGTATTAGTTACTATAGAGAGGTATAAAATAATGTAATTACACAAAGCATTGCAACACTACCATTTACCAGACGTTGAGCTAACGTTGGGCCAACATACGTTTGCCAACAATTTGCCGCTATTTGGCAGAAAATGTTGGGCCAACATAACATTGCTAAGCTTTTGCCAACAGTTGCCACCCGCCATTGGGTCAACATAACATTGCTAAGCTTTTGAAAAGGGTTGCCACCTGATATTGAGCCAACGTTAGGCCAACATACATGTGTCAACAATTGGCCGGTGGTTGGCAGACAACGTTGGGCCAACATAACATTGCTAAGCTTTTGTTAATGGTTGCCACCCGACGTTGAGCCAACATTGGGCTAACATACGTTGGCCAATGCCAACTTTTTGCCAATGGTGCCAACCACTACCCAACATTGGCCTAACATTGAGTGTTACTTGGGTAGGGCTATTTGATAACAGGGCAACAATCCAGTTCGCACCACCCGAATCATATCTGCAGCCGGTGTTAATGGATTCAGTGAATGTGCCCTGGCCGACATGTCGATGAAATAACTCCTTACGGAATCATTTGGGCCCTGCTTTTTTGATATATAATCCCAAAACAACTTTGGATTATACGCTGTTAATCCAAAAAAAGTTTTAAACGAGTCAAAAACTGTGGTCAAGGCAGTCCTAGCAGCTCCTGGCTCCGTGTGTCGAACCACGTCGCCGCTTAGCTTGACAAATGTCCTCTTAGTTGGTAGGCATATGTTTCCATTGGAAAACCTTCTGCTCGTAATACTCCTTCAAATGTGTTCAGGAATTTTGCAACATCCACAACCCCATTGTACATGAGTCCTGCGGGTCGCATGTTGACAATCACCGGTGCAGGAGCCACAAATTGTGGCTGTTTTAACATGCCTCCCAGATCTGCCACTTTAGGTATTTCAATAGCAATTTCTGGTTCCTGCAATGTCTTCATCTCTAGGAACCGTCCCATTGGGCGCCCATAAATTACGCGACTCGCATGAGTTAACAAGCCATCTGCCGATCCATTCCACGCCTGTAGGGCCAACTGCCACTGTGCCGTTGGATCCATCTCCAAGTCACACACCCGATCCAAGATCGGTGTTGAATGTCCTACTGGTCCGTCAGCTCCGGGCACTTGATCCATTCCAACTGAATTATTTCCTCGATTGGCATTCCTGAATGCACGGGTATGAATGGCATAAGCCCTGTCCTCCATTAATACAAAAAATGTTCACAGGGATCACCAACTGGTATAACACTGCTCCTCCACCATGTAAGGGCGTAGCTATAGATGCGCCACTTTCAACCGACCGAGAACAAGTGGCAGCGTTGTCTTATTAAACTTATTTATTTAACACAAAATATAAAAATAACGTTACGTGTTGTGCGTAAATGTATGCGGTAGTGTGGCGTGGTGAGAGTGACCTAGTTAAACCCCGAATGAGAATCCTTCCCATTTATAGAAGGAAAGAGAAATACGACACTTACCATTACCAGAGCCCGACCTTCCTTTAGATGTCCTTTGGGGCAAATAATAAACACCCTGTATATGTCCTGGCCATGTCCGGGTGGAAAAGAAAGGAAAAGAAACAATAATTAGTTATTGAATTGAATGGTAAATTAATTATATTGTTTGTGCTGTAATTGATTTAAATTTTTCCCCATTAATGTTTTCTTACCTGTTTAATGTTTTGGTTATGTCCATCCAGGTGGCGCCACTGTCGGGGTCGTCAACCTGGTTGGCCATGTCGTTTTGGCCAGGCACACGTGTAAAGGGCATTGCCCTGATTGGACGTCCACGTATTTTATCGTGTATCACTAGAAACGATAAATGAAAGTTAAGATTAAACTTTATAACTTCCAAAACCATGCCTCGCGAATTTATTTATTACTATAAGTAAGTTCTGCAAATATCAACATTACGTACATTCGCGCCTGCAACTCGCAGGACTTCAAAAAATAACTTAAAGACCAATAAAATAAAGTGGCGGCTGAAAAACCGGATCAGGCCCCGAGAACCAATCTGCCTCTCTCAGACTCAAGCTCGCCTAATATAGCTCTCACCCCCTGGTGGCGAGCTTGGCGTTATATTACACAATCATTTCGAACATTCAGGATAATTACACAACAATTAACAACAATTACATTCCTCGCGTTTCTTACATGCAAAGGTCTTTCCCTTAATTGCGCGGGGCATTACTAAAAGTGTGCGGAATCATCACAAAATGACTAATTAATGACCAAATAA
Source organism: Julus scanicus (assembly GCA_034698625.1). Lineage (NCBI taxonomy): Eukaryota > Metazoa > Arthropoda > Diplopoda > Julida > Julidae > Julus > Julus scanicus. Next base: position 11,543 of record JAQGBW010005590.1, read on the forward strand.
TAACGAAAAAAAACTTCATTTCACCGACCAAAAAATTATGTCATTTTCCTGACTAAAAAAAGACGTAATTTTTATGACCAAAAAATGACCAACAAAACTGTACTTTATATGAGATGATATTATGGTTGCGGGAACTGATCAGGGCTTTATCACTTTTGAAAATGCCTAGGGCCGGCCAAAAAGGGGCGCTAGCTTAAATTATTGCTATTTAAGCTTAATTAAGCCTAAAT
>JAQGBW010005591.1:0-11772 GCA_034698625.1 Julus scanicus
AGAGCAAAGTTTCAGTTTATTTGCAATCTCCATAATTATTATGGAAATCTTTCATCACGTGATATTTTCCAGTACATAGTGCTGAGGGCAACCAGCTAAGACAATTACAATCAATTTTTTGTACATAACATGCAACAATGGCTTTAGGCCAAGGCTGTACATATTTCATACCTCCAAATATCATGTTTGCCACGGCAGGTGTTTAATTATTTCTCTTTTTAATCAAGATGCAGATGATGGTTGTTTTATGTTTTAATTACTGCAATTTTTATTAAAAACAGTGCAGTTTTTTACCATTTGGAAATGCAAGTTAATTAGACTTCCAAATCATACCATTAATACTGCAATATTTAAAGTTATTTCGAGATAACTGGAGTTTTTGTAGATGAAGTGCCTGGGTTGTCATGTCTTAGATGGTTACAATTTCAGCCTGATATTATTAGAAACAATTGTGCTCTAAATCGTACAAAAACTTAAAATAAATTTTGTTTTGCCTTCATTTTTAGATTCGGCGTCGGAGACTCGCTCGGCTCGAAGGACTAGGGAGTAATTTGCAATCTCCCGGCTCATCAAGCCTTGGGGAACAAGGCAATGAGAGCCAACAGGGTACCCCTCTGCAGTCTCCGCTGGTCCATAGCCTTTCACCGTCACCCACCATAGGGGGATCCCGGGGCCAGTCTCCATTAACTGGTCATCCCCTGCTGGGCATGGCAGCTACACCTGGGAACCTCGCTTCTGCACAATCTCTTTTCACTCCTCCTGCGCCACCCTTGTCTATGGCCATGCCAGCTACTCTCCCAACATCTCAAGACTTGAGAAAGGAAATGCCATCTCACTTCAACACTCGCCCATCTTTGGATTTGCAGTCCTCTGATTCGACCAACATGGACTGTACTGACATTGACTCATTTGAGAAAAGGTATTTTCGCTTTGAATAACCTGTCATCTGATATCCAAACTCCTCTTTTGTGTCATCCCCACAGGAAACAGTTGCCTGTATTCTATAACATCCATTGTCGTAGATTTGTAATGACAATTGACTAAGTTTAGTTATGTGTCAGTTTATTTCAGGCTTTGCTTATTATTATAAATACACAGTTAATACATAATCATATTTTGGTTTATTTAAAAAAAATATATGCTGAAAACAACAGGTTAATTATTCTTATATCTAGTTACATTACAGACTTTTCAGTTATTTATTTTATAAGAATGTAAAAGTTGTATAATGTTTGCTGTTTTTGACAATATTGCTAATGCCACACAACTATTTACAGCAATTTTTCGCAGATGGACGTGGATTCAGGTATTGAAAACATGGAAGTGGAGGAATTTGACCGAAAAGAATCTGCAAGGAGACACAGGGGCTCTAGCACCTGCCAGGAGATTGAAGAGCAAGTTCAGGCGGCACTATCTCGTATCTTTTGTGTGTCATGGAAAGAGAGCAGCTCAGAGACTGTGTTTTTGCCAGAATTGGCTGGTGTCTTTCAGCAACTTGGAGATGAAGGTTGGATCTTGTCACTGGACTGGCATGCTTTTTGTCAATATGTCCCCCTCACGATTTGCTAATTGCGTTTTCTCATATGTAGCTTATGAAAATCATTTGGACCTCATAAATCATATTGTAATGGATGCAATTGCCATCATTGCTGTAAGCAAAGATAGTCCTTTCATGACTATTAACAAAGAGCGAGAGGCAGGGCAGAGGAATTCGCCTGTTCGAAGTCTTTCCACTAGTCCATCTAGGTAAACTAGATGTGGTTATCGTGCTACTTATCACAGATTGCATTTGTAGGTTTATTTATCACCTTTATATTTTCTATTTAACATTCCAGCATTACCCCAAGTCCCTTGGCTTCTCCAATGGTTGGAATGGTCAGCCTATCTTTTCCTAGGTTTACACTTCAACATCCAGATGAATGTTCGGAAACGAGGATGCTATCGTACCTGATGGATGCTTATAATCGAGTCAGTGTAGAGGAACGTACAGCTCCCAAGGTAGGACATTTTACTAATGTAGAATGTTTACTTGAAATAATTCTTGAAATATGTTGGCTCAGTTAAAAAATAGTTTTGTTTCACAGTTCTCAACTGTTGTTTCATGTATAGAAAACGGTTTCCCTTATATCGTGGCCACATTTGTCTATTCATGTATTTGGCAAAACTCGAATTGTTTTGAAATTGTTTTGCTGCCTAAAACAATGAATTCTCTCGAAAAAAAAAATGATTTTAACATTGTATTGATTGTTTTCCCAATAGCGAACTAGTGTGCCTCCGTTCAGTGATCTTCTTACGGATGCTAGGCAATCGAGTGTTTTGCACGCGCTACTTGTGCTACAGGGTGTCTTCACGGAACCAAGGTCCCGCGCTAAGCCGTCTCTTCTCCTTCCCTATCTTCTCGACCAATCTCTTCCACGTGGCTTTCTTCAGGACTTGGTGTATGCAGCATGGCAGGACAAGGATCTCTTCAAAATAGTAAAGCTTAGCCCTGTGCTTTAAGTTCAGTTAAACCAGCAGACCCTATTTGTTCGATGTGCCCCAATATTTCATCTCTCGATTCAGGTTTTCGGACCCTTAGTACAAAGCATTCTCCAAGCAATGAGACAATGCTCACTGGAATCGGAGGCATTTCGGCCACTCTTGCAAGCTTTGAGCGAGCTGTGTGAACTTCGATGCGGCACTAGTAGTGGGCCAAGACCCATCTGTACATTGGTATGTAACCGAATTTTGATTTAACATTCTTATTAATTGAAAAACCGCAATGAAGTAAAACAAAAAAAAAATTGAGTATAGGGTTAAATGAGTACCATTATATTCCAGATAACGCGTGAGGATCAGTGGTTGCCAGAACCCCTCACTCAGGCAGTTGGCCGGGAACTTATGAAAGCATCCATTTTGGGTCCTTTTTTTGGCTTATCTGTTTTTGCTGAGGACGATGTAAGTGTTTGATTTATTTTCTTTTACGTGAATAACTTGCAGTGTAGAAGTTCTTGGAATTTTAGTTGGGGTTTAATCTTTGATCGACCTGTCCCTTTATGTGTAATATTTTGGGAAGCGAGTAATTAAAGCATTGAATTAAACAGTTATTTAAATATTTTCAATAGTCGTTGAATTGAATATATAAATGTAATGGAACAGAAATATTAAAATATTTTTCCTTCATGTGTTTTAGCCAAAAATTGTAGAAAAATTCTTTATGGGAAACACACTGACCACTGACAACGTGCGACTCACCAATCAAGCCCTCCGCCACTCTCTGGAATTCGTGCGCAGTGAACTGTACAAAATATTTCATGCCATTTTGGTGAATGCCGACAGCCGAGATGCTGCTCTGGGTTTCATCGCCACGGTTTTGCGTGCCAATGAAAAGCGAGCGCAGTTACAAGTAAGAAAAGATTTTCCCAATCTCCCATGACAATTTTGTATTTAATATTCTATTGCAGCATGAGATAAATCTGATATTCTAGGTGGATATGGCACGTTAACTGTTTCGAGTTTATGTTTGTCTCTTAATTGTCCTTGTTTATATCCTTTGTTAACCGACTTGTTGATTTTCAGGTCGACGAACGATTAGTGGCCGGTGATGGCTTCATGCTCAATTTTCTCTCAGTACTTCAGCAGTTGGCTATTAAAATAAAGCTAGACACGGTGGATCCCTATTATCCTTTCCATCCCAAAGGATGCCTGGACTTGACTGGAGAAACCCGTATCAAATGCACTGCTCCTGAAGCCAATACCTGGCTTGAAAGTTTAAGTACGTTCTGGCCAATCCATGCACGATTGAGGCATTATTTGACAGACCATTTCCATTAAATTCTCTGGTGTTTTTTCATTTAGAAAAATCCCCCAATCACATGTGGCAGGACCCCAAGTTTACAACTAGGTGTTTCTTCTTCACACTTCACTGCCAACACTTAGCTTTATTGCCCGCCTGTCGGAAATATCAACGCCGACTAAGGGCCATCCGCGATATTCAACATATGGTGGAGGAACTTCTTGGTGCTGAAGCACAATGGAAAGATTCTCCCGTGGCTGTACGCAATCGTGAACTGATTAAGAAATGGAAATCTCAAGCCAAGGTCGGCTCCTACGCTGTTTTAATTTGGGACATTTTGCGCTACTTTTTTGAGTGTCTTTAGATGATAGATACTAAGATTTAGGTGCTTCTTTGTTTAAAATTCTAAAGCTATTATAATAACTAAATGCATTTACTGATGACATTTTTAGATTTTGGATTTGAAATAACCCCTCATTTATAGGCACTCAAAGCTGTACAATTTTCCAGCCATTCATCGATACTGTTTCTAACATATCTGAATTTAATAATTTTCAGAAACTTTCCAAAAGCAAAGCTTGTGCAGATGCCGGGCTTCTTGACGAATTATTACTAGGTCGTTGTCTAACATTCTATGGTGGCGTTGTTGCATTTTTAAATGGCCTTGTGTCTACTAACCCTGATGGGTAAGTTCACCGAATTCTGTTGAGGAAATGCGTACATCTTTATTTGATTGGAATTTCATGGAAATTCTCCAATTGCAGACCAACGTTGCCACTGCCTACACCAATTCCTCAAGTGCTGGCAGCTTATCCTGATTGGTACATTGAAGATATTGCGGATTTTTTGCTGTTTGTCTTACAGTAGGTTTTAAGACCTTTTTCTCGATGTGCAGATTTTTTTTGTCCTTGTGGTGTGGTTCTTAACACCATTGATTTTGCTATGTCTAATACTAAATCCATTGTTAGGTTTGCTCCACAAGCATTGGAAGAAACATGTCCCCAGGATTTCATTACCTTCCTCATCATTTATATATGTAGTCCTCAGTACATTAGTAACCCTTATCTGGTGGCCAAATTAGTGGAAGTAGTTTTTGCTGCCACCCCCGCAGTGCAGCCTAGAGCTGAGATTCTTCATCAACGCATTCTTAGCCACCCGTTAGCTCAGACACAATTGGCTCCTGCACTAATGAAATTTTACATTGGTAAGTGCTTTGGCGGTTGGAGTCTGATTTCGTTTCTATCCGTGTACTTTCTTACATTTCCGATTTATTGCAGACGTGGAAACAACTGGTGCTAGTAGCGAATTTTACGACAAATTTAGCATCCGCTGTCATATCAGTATCATTTTCAAGAGTTTATGGGACAGCCCGTTGCACAAGAAAATCATAATAGAAGAGTCCCAGTAAGATTTTACATAATGTTAATTTTCAAAGACTTTCGATTAGCTTTCGTTCTTTATTTAATATTTTTTATAAACACTTCAGTGCTGCTAGTAACATAAGTTGTGATTATTATTTCTAGTACTGGTAAACAGTTTGTGCGATTTGTGAATATGCTAATGAACGACACAACGTTTCTTCTCGACGAGAGTTTGGATGCACTGAAAAGAATTCACGAAGCTCAGGATTCAATGGAAAACAAGGAAACGTGGGCTCAACAAACTAGGGTAAGTTCTCTTAGTTTTTAACACTACGGAAAAGTTGGGAATTATGCTTGAAGTTTGTGTTAATTACTGGCTTAAGCTTGAATTTCCTGTCAAGGAAAAAAAATGTGCATTAAGTTGAAAATTCGGTAGAAAATTATAGGACGAGCCTTGAAATCTTGAAACATATTTACTGGATATTACTAGACACATTTTGGATTAAATTATCGACATAACATCAACAGAAGTTTGGCGATTAGCGCTTTTTAAAACTAATCTATCTTTAATTATGTGTATTTGTGGATTTAATTTGGTTTGGAACCGTTGACACCGGACTTATTCAACACTTAATCATTCCAGGAGTTGCAACAAGTGCGACAAAGACAACTTGCTACTGACGAGCGGCAGTGCCGATCATATTTGACACTTGCAAGGGAAACTGTGGACATGCTTCACTATTTGACTGCTGAGATTAAAGAGCCTTTCCTTAGACCTGTAAGTCATCAGTTTTTTTACTTTTCTACTTCAACGAACCTACTTCAATTCGATTAATACAATAGTTATGTTTTTTACCCCTGCAGGAGTTGGCTAATCGTCTGGCGGCGATGTTGAATTTCAATTTACAACAACTTTGTGGATCTAAGTGCAAAAACCTGAAAGTGAAAAATTCTGAACGATACTGCTGGGAACCGAGACGATTGCTCGATCAGCTTACTGACATCTATGTTCACTTAGATTCAGAAAGCTTTGCTAAGGCGATAGCAAGTGATGAGGTGCGATGGAATTTGTTATTTTTATATTATAGAAGTATTTATCAGCACAAGTTTCATGTGGTAGATTCACGTCTACCAGAGATTCTCTGCAGTTATTGAGGATATAGCTCAAAATCTGCAAAACAATTGCATTCACTGTTTCCCCTCAAAGATTTTGTGAAATACTGGATCAAAATCTATAACTAGAACTTGTATAATAAATCCTTCTTAGTCTATATTAAATCCCACACATTTAAATCTTGGTTGTTGGTTAACGGTTGGAGTGTTGTTTTCAGAGATCATATCGCCGTGAATTGTTCGAAGTCGCAGTTGATAGAATGAAGAAATCCATGATCAAGAGCGAGCATCAAATTGTGCAGTTTGAACAACTTGCAGCGCGTGTTTGCGAAGCTGTTGTTCTGAATATGAAGAAGGAAGTAGATTACAGTGACGCTCCTGATGAATTCAGAGGTACGTGTTATGGATTTGCGAAAAAAATATGATAAACATTTTATAACCTCACACTTGATACTCTTTTAAACATGATCGATGCCTTGTTATTATTTATTTAGATCCTCTCATGGACACAGTAATGGACGATCCAGTCATTCTACCAAGTGGAACCATCATGGATAGGGCCATTATCGAACGTCATTTACTCAATTCCAACACGGATCCTTTCACGAGACAAGAATTACATGCTGACATGCTAGAACCTGGTAGGGGGGTCTATTATTAATACTTCTGCTATACTGAAATGCCTACTTCATTCCATTATCTAAGTTATACAATTTCTTGTTCTATTAGCCGTTGACCTAAAACATCGAATTCAGGATTGGGTTAGCTCTAAACGACGCCAGTCTCAGTGATGATGGATTTTCATAGATAAGTAAATGTAGAAATGTGATTTTTTTTGTTGCTCTTATTTACTATACGAAAGCATTTTTTCATGATTTGACGGCTGGATATCGATGTCCTTTTACTGCCAGATATGGAATGGCTTCAACTAGGTGGCAATAAAATTGCTGATGACGTTTTGATAATATATTGTCGTACTAATAACGGAGCATCACGATAAAAGTAACTCCCGTATCGTATTAGGTAGGAATATAAATTGTTCTGTTGCCCCCTCATTCCTGTTATTCAAACGATTTTTACTACGTTGAAATGGAAGAACTGAATAAAACTTCTCATGTATATAGTGCGATCGGGGCGTTTTATCTGAATATTCAATGTTCTATCGTTTTCGATAGTTCTCGTCCAGTGTATTAATGCAAAACTTGGACAAACAGTTAGTGTTTTTCAATGGATGTGTTACTCCACACTAATATGCAGTGTTTGGTCCATTAGTTGAAAGCAGTGGCGGCTCGTAGAAAAATTAGTGGGGTGCTGTGGAGTAACTTTGTGATCATGCCAGTCATCACTGCAGGAGCGACAGGGCTCTCTCTCCCTCGCAGCCTGGTGTGCAGCTTCCTATGCGCACAACAGTCAAACGCCGCTGGAGCTGTGAAACGCACAGTTCCATGCTATATTTTTTTTAAATCTGTTTTCATTAACTGGGGGATGGCTAAAGAGCTAATTAAATAAATTAAGGAATATATTAAGAATAAATTAAATTAGAAAAAAATAAAGAAAAAATGTGCTGCAGTTCCTCAGTGCCTATACACGAGCCGCCACTGGCTGAAACACCTATATATATATATGTATGTGCACCAATTCACCGATGGTGCAAGGAACGCTTTAAACTGTTGGCTTCTGCTCGTTGGCTTCCTACACCCAGATGTCAACAGGTCGGTTCACTGACACTAGTCTAGTAGAAACCCTAAGGTTCACTTTCGACCCCCTTGCTTCCTGGAATTGCACTGGATCTATTGACTATCCAGTTAATTCCCAAAGCCAACCAAAAAAGAACTACTTACCTTTGGATGAAACATATATATATCGAACATCAAAGTATACCATTTAAAATTGTTTTTAATATTATCCCAAATTATCTTCACACCAGCAATACAATGTTTAAAATTAGGTTTTGTTCAATATATTATGCTGGTACTAGTTTAGCTTGTACAAAAAGTTTTGAACTTTTAAGATTTAAAACACGGGCATATTTAATTACCTAATTTATACAAGTACATTATAATGGAAAAGTAAATTACAACTAATATTAATTTCTCTAACTTAAGGAGACTGAAAGTATATCGCAGCATCTAACATGGCATTTAACTTGTTTCTCCTCAAAAAGCTAATTATAAGTTGGCGTTCTACGCGTTTAATGTTAGATTGATTATCTGATGACATCTCCTGGCACAAAGTTTGGGCAGCGAATGTGACCAGCCAATGCATGATGTTTGCACTATTTGGTGGCTTGGTTGAGGTGTGCCAATCTGTAGGTCCAAACAAAAGCATTTCACACACGTTGGCAGCAACATCTGCATTGGGTCTCTAAAGAAGATAGACAAGGTAAGTAAGCAACACTAGTATTTGATATAGCTATAGTTTCATAGAAAAAAAACCTGTCTTACATTGTAGGGATCTCGTTTTAAGATATCCTTAAGGAGATTGGCCAAAATTGGATTGGCTTTTTCAGATGGAGCTGGCAGGTCACGTTCCGAATATGTGCGACTGTCTAAGCGAGCCCGGGACCCAACAGTGCGGTAGAAGGGATTAGGGTTCCCGAGAATCTCATATGCTAGAGATCCTGCAGTCCACAGATCAGCCTTGCCGTAATCGATGTTAACGTAGGGTCCCGCTCGGACACACGCAACCTAATGAACAAGGAAGCAAAAGTTATGCTTGGAAATTTCAGAAGCCTGGTGTGTACCACGATAACATTATACGCCACTCACCTCTGGAGCCATTAGCGCACTATTTCCTCCCTTAGCAGTCTCTTCTGTGTAGAATGGCAACTTCAAACCCAACTTGTCATCAGCTAAGCAGCAGCCAAAGTCAGTGATAACCAGTTGAGGATAGTCTGGACCTAAGAGATGTTAAACCAAGAATCAGAAAAGGAGAAAGGTAACTTAAATATTCATGTTTTAACGAGAAATGAGTGTGTTCTACCATCGCTTAAGTCCAGCAAGATGTTGTCAGATTTAAGGTCTCTGTGCACTACCTGATGTTGTACCATGTGTGCAATGCCCTCGAATAACTGGGCAAGCAAAAGCAGGCAAGTGTTTGGAGAAGGATCATACAGTTTCAGGTAGTCTTTCAAGCTGCAATGGTACCTGTAACGGAGAATGGTAGAACAGAAGTTTTTTTTATTCTGAGGGTTGTAATCCTAGTGAAATAGATCAAAGATTTTTTCAGAAGTTGGTCAGGAAAAGTAAAAAAATTCTACCCACCTTTTCATGATCAGGAAGAGGGTCATGTTTCGCCCAGCTCCATCCCGATTCAGGCGCTTGGGTAGCGCATCCGGATACAAAGACATTGCCTGTGGCAGATGGGGAACGCTGTCGGCAAACATGCATTTGAGATCAACGATGTTGGGATGTGGCGGAAGGTGTTTCTTGCGGAAGTGATTCCTGGAATGGATTTCAAGTGCACGTTAGCAATTACTTGATTTGGGCAGACCCAAGTTGTGGGTGGTTATGCATCTTAAGCCTTACCCGTTCTTCCAATTCTCCATTGTATCAACGAGGGTGGCTCGTGCAGGTACAATTTCCTTGTACATTGCCCGCAAGATGGCAGGGGCATTGGATTCTGCTTCGTAATTAAACATCATCTTCACGGCCAAATTGTAGTGGTGAAATGGCTTGCACAAGTCTATTATGGAGACTGGAGTTCTGACATTAGAGGACTGAGAAGGAATTGAAAAACTCGCCCCCAGAACCACAGGTATGGATTCGTCATCGACAACGTCTTCTTCTGATGATAAAACTTCAATGCTGGACTCCGTGCCAGAATCGCACGATTTCACCGAACTAGACCGCTCCCTTCTGACTGAAACTGGAAATGACAACATGGTCGTATTGCACGATCGCCAAAATGACCAATGAAAATAAATTAAACGTCCGAATACCTGGGCTAGCAGCTTCATTCTTCCAACGAGCAGCATGCACAATGGCGTTGCAACCTTTTGCAATGACACCTCCCAGCTGAAGATCTTGTAAGGAAAGTGTGTATATGTCTGGGCTGCTCTCTTCCCATTCTTTCTGCTCACCGGGTAATGAAGAAATCGCAATCTAAAATAACATTATCACAAAATTCTTTGTTTATTTCAGTTTATGCCAGTCTTGGTTTTTGGATTTGATAACCAACAATCACATCTATATAATAGCTAATAATTAATATGATTGTCCACGATTGTCATGTGTCAACAATAACCATGGGCTTGTTTGTGTTCAATCTCAGTCCGGTCACCTGTATCAAGGATAACATTTTTTACAAAGTCCTTGCCATCCAATTCTACACAGCATGGGCTTTGGTCTTCATCCATCTGCAATTTTAATTGCCTATCCTCTTGATTTTAAATTGGATAATTTCGTCATAGTGTTGGGCAACACCATATGGCGTAAATATGGGAATTTACAAAACCCTGAATTGAGCTAGGTTGGATAAAGTTTTGTGGACTGTATTTAAAACCAAATTATCTTCCTTGATTCTTTATTTTTACAGTCCTTCCCTTACTGAATATACATATGTGTAATCCAATGTATATATGCAAGAGTAAACATTTACCCTGACATCTTGGCAAATTGTATCCATCTTATCTTTATGGGTGAGGATGCCATCTTTCGTAGAAGCTAGTGTGAATCCGACCAGGGCCAAGAGTGGCTTGCTTCCTCGTCCGTAATTGAACGTCTTGGCTGCCTCCTTCCTCATCTTGGCCGCCTGACTCTCAGACGCCCAAGACACAAAACGAGAGACAAGACGACGAACAGGATTGTACGCTGAACTACTACCCCCTCCGTTACCAAGAGCATTGGCTGCTGCAGCATTCAGGCTTCCCAATGGGTTGCTGATTGTGCTGTTGGATCCTTCGCTGTTGCCAAACGAGCGCCCTGTTTTCGTTGTTGTCTTGTTGGTGGCCTGAATTCTCCACAAGTGACGTACACTTTCCAGCCATTGACGACCATTCTTGACGGTAGTGCCGATGATGGAATAACAGTTTATTCCACCATCGGCCACCGATTGCGCCCAGAGGGGCGCGACGGCCTTGCTCAGGAACTTCACTTTGTTGCCTGTCGGTCGAAATTGTATTTATCGAAAACTTTAAAGTCCCTCATCTGAGGAACGCTGACGGTGTCCTTCGTTTTAACCTTTATTAAGGCACGATCTGCTATTTCGTCAAACGTACAGCTTTCGCAGTAACAAGAAAGTTTTTTTGGTGGAAGAATGTCACGGTTTTATATTGGATTTTGATAGCAAACACGCGCCAAACTAGTATCACAAATTATTTTCAATGAAAATTCCAGATTCAAAGGCTAAATTAGCGAAAATTTGATTTTTTTTAAAAATTTTGCCAAAGCAATTGCTAATTGGTTGACAATCTTGTGGGAAGATGGCGCCACACATATCAGTTGAATTCAGTGGCGGCACTAGGGGGGTGCGGGGGGTGCGGACCGCACCGGGTGACACCATCACAAGGGGTGACACCAAAAT
>JAQGBW010005592.1:0-11771 GCA_034698625.1 Julus scanicus
TGTTTGTTTTTTGTGACAATTGTGACCAAGGGATGGGGGGAATTGTGACTAAGGGGTGGGGGGGATGTTTAAAAAGAGGCAAAAAAGTGTGACATAATTTATGGATCACCCCTAATCAGAAATATGTCTTGGTTAATTTTAACCTTGGATATCGATTGAAAGCTATGAAATTTAATAAATAGCTGCAATATATACATATCTTAAAGCAGAGGAGTCCAAAAGTTAATAAACATGTTATAAAATATGCAAACTTTTACCAAATTTGCAAGTGTTTAGTTAACAGATTATAACAGTATATCACCAAAACATGCTTTTAAAATCTACATTTCAGAACAATATTCAATTATATGAAAGGTACTGAAAAAAACACCCCATTGAACTGCCCAAGAATGGAGGCCTGCTAGCCTACAATAAATAATAAATATACCGCTTATCCTAATATAACAGATTGTTATTGACAGTCGCCAATTTCAGAATTTCATCAAAATTAATTCCTGGTATTTTCAACAACGTTGCAAAAACAAAAAAAAATACCTCATATCGGAATTTTTAACATTTACCAAGCTTATCTGTTTGTTTTCATTTCAAGAAAACACTCCGAGGCTTATTATTTGTTCAATTATTGACAAAACAAAACATGTGTTTAGACTAGCTTGCTAAAACATTTACATCTTGATGATACGTCTTTGGCTTCTTTCCATCCCTATTTTCCGCTTTTGCACATTTATATCAACCGCAGTCACCCTTTCCCTATGCCATGCACGCAATATGTACACCAGCAACCTAGGTTCAAACCCCATATTTATACGAGTAATAGTTGGGTCTGAAATTGATGTTGCAACAACTTAGTTTAGGAAATAAAATATTCATCTGGGCGTAAAATGGCCCAAACCGAATTTTCAAACTAATTTTCTCAGCCTTACATTTATTTTTGATATTCTAAACCAAGTTTAACCAAACCTAACCTCCGAATCATAAGCTAAATTAGGGGTCATTCGTCCCCCCCGAAATTCCTCCAAAAAATTGACTTTCTTTCCTCCCCCCCCCCCCCTTCCCTTGTTCACATTGTATCCATTTTAGCCCAGACACCCTCTCCTTCCAACTCATGGACGTTCTTAATTTTTTTTAAAAAAGAAGGATGATCCGAAAATGTACTGAAACATATAAAACACCATCCTAATTTTGTAAGCACCCGTCTCAATGTCAATTCCACGACATTTTTCCAGATTTTCTAACTAACTGAAATTTAATGACCTGACTTAATCCCCGACTTTCAAGAGGTTTAAAAATTAAAGTACATTTGGAACTGGGGACACATTTTTTCTGGTGTTCATTTTCCCTTTCACTGACATTTAAAACACAATTAAACAGAAAATACAAAAACTGAAAAATATCATCATCAGTGGACGTCCATAATGGCTTTCCCCCCTCCCTCCTGTCCACATTGTGTCCACAAGCCAACAGACCCTCATCCCCTCTTGAGGACGTCCTTTCTGAATGGCCCCTTTCTCAATTGCTAAACTGCCACACTTTTGAAAATTAACACGTACAAAATGTTCTATTGATGTCATGCTATGAAAAGCAGGATTCCAATATAATGGATCAGAAATTTACATTACATACTACCTGTACTAAGCAGGTAGCTTTTAAGAAACTCAAAGAGTACCTTACATTTTAGTAAAGTAATCATTGCAAGCCATCATTCACAAAATCAACTTTCGTAAAAAAAATGGTGCCACTTTTTACGAAAAAAATAATTTGGTGATGATAAACAGAAACAATGAAAATTTCATGTGTTGCAAACCTTATTCACACTCACTGGCAGACATACTAGATTGTACTTCATTTAAAAATTCACTTCACGTTGGCTATTGTATCAACTGCCTGCAACCTCAACGCCATTTGAAGGAAAGGACTTTGGTGATATGCGAGTATATTGGTTATGTCAGGCCTTTGCGAATATTTGAATCTATCGGGGCCAATAGGAATTCAGGGACCGACGAAGAAAGATATTTAAAGGAAAACGGTATAAAAAAAGATATATATAACATTGATATAGATAAGAATTCAGCTTGGAAGAAATGGCTAAAACACATCGAAGACAAAAATCTTTTCACAAAAGTAAGAGCAAAGAGGAAAAAGAGATAAGAAAGATTTAGAATCTATCCTATATGTATATGGATACAGTAGACATTTAGAGCATAGAGTATTGGTTATTGGGATTTAAGGCAGGATGGAAAAGGAGGTGGAAGGGAGTCTGTGTGTAGACAGGCAAGTAAAAGTTGAATAACAGAAGGAGGGAAAAAAAGTATTTTATTCGTTCAGCTTCTTTAGTTATTCCTGATGCGCTTATAGGTTTTGAAGACAGACAAGGAGCCTCCAAAAAGTTCCACATCACCAAACATGTTTGTAGTTACAATTCAATGTAAAGAAATTCATTTTTAGGACTCAGTCCTACATCGCATGCATAGGAAGTTATAAATATTCCATTTCCATAGGATGAACCATTTAAATTTCACCAAACATTAGCGTCGTATAGATCGTCGTGCAAACTTTGCGAAAGGTCCTCAATCACCATGTCTGAATATCTCCTATTTGATTTCGTCTTGGTGGGGTTTTAAATTCTTGTCTTGCTCCACATAAAACTAACACCAAATAAAGATGTTAAAACTTCCATCGATTTATTCAATGGTTTTTGCCTATACAGATCTACGACCTCCCCCCCCCCTTTTTTTTCCTTTTTTTTGCATTTGAGCTATATGCACAGTGTTTGCCGCAATGGGGATTTAGGCGGAAAAAATCTTTGCTTTTCAACTGAATTTAATATCAAAGGGAGACCAATGGAAATAAAACGTGGGTAGACTTAAAAAGCGATATATTATGCCATAAAACCAAAATGGCAGCGTGAAAATGAGACATCATAAAATCACTAGAATGCACCAGATAAAAGGCAAAACTGGCGAAGCAGCTATAGTATGTTATTATACGTAAAACATTTATAGTGTTAGAAAAATTGCAGATCTTTTCCCATTATTTATCAGAAAAACAAGTCAATCTTAGTATTTCGTTCATGCTGAAGACTCGTAAATATCCCTAATCTTTACTCAAAAATAAAACAAAATAATTGTATTCAAGTAACGTGAAAGAATTATTGATGTCTCATATGAACTACGAGGGGCGGTCAAAATGTGTTGCATACTCGTGTATTATTCAAAAACTAGATGTCGTACAATAAAACTGGAATAGCCATTTTAATGAGCAGAAAATGTGCTATTTTTCAATGTAGGAACCGAGTTTGTTGACCCATTTATCCCAGCGTTTTATGAGATTGTTTATACCGCTCTCGTTACATGCGTTAATATGTTGGTTATGCAGATATTTCCCAAACTTCTTTTTGTCAGTCACTGTTTCGCGTTTTTTCTTAAAGTTTAAACACCACCTCTGTACCGTACTTTGTGAAACACATTTGTCACCATAAATTCTAATATTTCACTATAAATTTCACTCGGTTTCATGCCTTTCAACAACGAATAACACAAAAGTTGTTCCTCTCGAAGTGAGGCGCCATTTTGTTTTTGATAGTTTGTTCTAAATTATGCATGAATTGTGGCGCCATATAGTGACTTAAAACCAAAATTCCCTGCTCTTCAAAATGCATATTTCAGTTTTTTTGCACGTCATCTGGTTTTCGAATAATAAACGAATATGCAAGACTTTTTGACCGCCCCTCGTATTTGCAATTTAATCTCAGTTCAAGCTTATCATGAAATTGTTTCTTAGTAGACTTCGTTATTATGTAAATTGCTATAAAAACGAAAATATGTGGTTCCTGCTTCAGGACTTGTTTATGAACAGTTCTTAAAAGATGTTAGTGTTTAAAAAAGGTACGTATTATCTATAAAAGATTACAGGATTTTTTAGAATGCTGGTAATCAATGATTACCAAGTGTTAGGGTCGTCAAATACAGTGCATTAAACAGGCTTGGTGCAACAGGACCCATTTTCAGAAAAGCAAGAATGCCCAAAAAGCAATTGGACGTGGATTTCCCCATACATAGTTGATTTCGAAAGCACTTTCATAGATATTAATGAGGGATATTTGTCCAACAAAAAGTCAATATTGGCGTATATAGAGTTCATATCTGGAAGGTAATTTGATAGAGCTTCCCTATAAAATATTGAAAATTGGATAATGAATCGCATTTGGATTTCCAAGAGAGGGGAAAGCAGTAAATAGGACGACTACACATGAATTTGGTAGATATGAGAGTAAACATGGGAAGATGACCGATTTGGAGGCATGGAGGTCCTGAGTTGACCATGCAAAGTGCGAGTGTCAACAGTCACTAAGGGAAAACCAGCATGTGTTGGCAGGAAAACCATGAGGAAAAGATTTCCCTCTTATTTGTCCACACACGAGCGTGGGGTCCCATCTACTTATATTAAGGCCTCATGCATTTGCTGTTTTTCCATCATATTTTAGTGCGTATGCACACTTAGTGTTTTTTTGTGTGAAGTTTGGGAGATCCAACAAAAAAAAAAGCAAAAAAAAAAAAACTAGAGAATAAACACCACCGCAGTATATTTCTAGCGGAAGCTTTTTGCATAGTTTATGTACTTTTATTATGCAGGCTTTATTGATCAGAATGGCCAAGAGGGTCAAGTTTTATTCAGAAGGGTAGAAAAAAAAAGATAATATATATAAAAAAAACCGAATTGGGCATTGAATGCAAACAATGCAATTTAAAATGCAAGGAGTGTAAACATTGATGGCCAGAAACTCTGAGAGAAAAATAAGCTGCGTAGGGAAATAACATGGCCAAAGTTATAGGATGGACAAATACTGGTTAAAGCAGATAACACCAAATAACTTCAATTTTAAAATCCGAGTACAATGGTAACATAATCACCGATTAATCACTTTAAGATACGATAGCTGAAATTACAGTGTTAGATTTGACCAGGCTAGGTGACGTTAGTTTAGCTAGGATTAAACTAGTTTAGGTTATGTTAGGATAATTTAGGCTAGTTTAGCTTAGGTTAGTGTATGTTCGTGTAGGTCAGTTTAGGTTAGGTTATGCCGGAGGGTGTGAGCATGCGCACTTCAGCTCTTTTTTGTGCGAATACTTAGCTCGAATGCCCAGTTGCTGACGTCACAAAGTAAGTCCTCTGATGAGTAGGTTAATTGAGTGTAAATCCCGCATTAGGCTTGTTTAGGCTAGGCTATTTTCAGTTAGGTTAGTTTAGGCTTGGTTATGGTCACAGATTTAATTACTGGTTAATATTTTAAAATCTACGATTACCGCTATCTAAATGTATCAAACCAATACCACTAATGAATGCACTAGATTATGTTAGATGTGTTACTTTAGATGAGGTCAACTTAGATTAAACTAGTTTAGGTTATTTTTAGGTGGATTTAGGCTAGTGTAGGTTTTGTTAGACTAGTTTAAGTTTGGTTAGTTTAGAATTGGTATTGCTAATTATTTGTGTGTGTTTTTTTTTAATGAAATAATTTTAATAAACCGCTGTTATATACGTTATAACCAACATAACGTTATCTATGGTTGTAGATTTAATTATGGATTAAAACGTTAACTTAATTAAAGAATATAAATACCACTATTTAAATGTACAAAACCAATACCTCGTATAAAACCAATACTCCCACCTACTTACTAATGAATACAAATAGTATTAAAAAGCTGTTTAACCAATGGTCATGTTACGTTTGTTGCAGCATGAGCTTAAA
Organism: Julus scanicus; assembly: GCA_034698625.1. Taxonomy (NCBI): domain Eukaryota; kingdom Metazoa; phylum Arthropoda; class Diplopoda; order Julida; family Julidae; genus Julus; species Julus scanicus. The sequence continues at coordinate 5,753 of JAQGBW010005592.1, forward strand.
TTTAATCAGGATCAATTCTTGATTAACGTTCATAAAAAAATGTTCAACGTGCCTTAACTTTAATAATGTGTACGATAGATGGCTTTTCGTGAAAACAACCATATCCCAATTTCCAGGGCCATAGGCAATGTGAAGCCAAAATAAATTGCAAATTGAAAGAAGATAGAGAATGATACCATAAAAATCTCCAATGTCAAATGTCGTGAAGCATGTAATTGAAATTTTTTCAACGACGATTTTAATTTGGACCACTAGAGATATAGTGGATAATTCTATTACGATATGTCGTTTCGTACGCCATATATTTACGTGACAATTATGCCGTGACAAATATAAACCTTTTTTTTACATTTTCTGTCTACTATGGACTCGTACCTGCAAATTATCTGAAAAGTACTTCACAAAAATTACGAGTTCGAACTCATGATTGCAAATTAGATGAAGTGAGTCGCGCATCCATTATTTAAATATCTCATTTGCGATCTCTTTTTTTGCTAATTTTCTTTTTTCGATCCTCGTAAAAGTTTCTTTGATATGGACCATGACAAAAACGGCATTCGGCTGCAAAACCGTTGATTCTTTTTCATTAAATAGCATTTGGAAAGAGAAACTGAAAATACGACTAGGAAGTCGTACCATAATAGAAACCACCTGTAATTTTCTAAACAATTTTAGACTATGTATATTTTAAACCTCACATGGGCCTTAATTACGCATCGATTTTTGGTAGATTTAAATTATTATAATAAGCAAGCAAACACTGCCAGCTTGGGTGTATTGCTGAGAAGACCGCATCGTTAACAAGCAGACACCCTGTAGCCACCCTTTGCCAAACTGCACCCTCGTCCCTCGCAATGGTGAATAACGGAAGATTGAGACAGTGTCGTGGCGCGCAATTTTGCCGTAATGACTTTTAGTATTTTTGTTGATCGGAGTCTTGTTTTAATTAACTGAACATCCGTTAAAACGAGCTCGAGATAAAAGACTGTTGAACTGCGTCTGAAAACTGTTTTGTGTAATTTTCTGCCAGTGAATTATTTAAAATGGTATGTTAAGAATGCCTGTGCGGTTGTTCGCCATGTTATACTTTGCCATTTGTGACAACGATATGGAAATTAAATGAAATTAGACGGCAAACGTATAAAAGCCAGACGTACGAGCCAGCTAAGCCGTTATAGAAAATTAAATATATACGTATTATACGCGAAGGCACTGCCGCAGAAATAACATTGCATCCCTGTGCAAAGGCCATCTTCATTACGATTAAAAACTGTAATTCCAAATTGCACATCTTATTTATGAGCAATTTACTTGCAGAAAAATTGCATACCATGATGTATGCACGTTTCCGTAAACGCTAGGGAAAAGGTGGCGCCATTACAGACGTTCGAATTTATAACTGTTGAGCAGAATATCAGTGTAGATTGGTTCAAGGTGTCAAGGTGTTTATGTTCCATACCAAATGGGTGTAAAATTATACTTTTAGTTCCTTTCAGTTAACCAGATAAAAATATCGTACTTAGGGCCGGTTGCACGAACAGAAGTTAAGATTAACCTTGGATTATACATATATTCCGACGGTTAACCTAGTGCCAGTAGGCAGGGTTAACCTCAGGTTATATAGGTTTGTTCCTTTTCCGTCCGCCATTTTGTTTTTTGCAGGTTAGTCAAGTTATACTTTTAGTTCCTTTCAGTTAACCAGAAATTAAGAATAAACTAAGATTAGCATTCCGTATAACACTAGGTTAACCCACAATTGCATTGCACAAGCATGGATTAGAGAGAACAAATGGAGAAAGGGTAACCCAGCCAGTAGGCATGGTTATCCTCGTGTTATAGGTTTGTTCCTTTTCCGTCCGCCATTTTGCTTTTTGCAGGTTAGTCAAGTTGCACTTTAATTCCTTTCAGTTAACCAGAAATTAAGAATAACCTAAGATTAGCATTCTGTATAACACAAGGTTAACCCACCATTGCATTACACAAGCATGGGTTAGAGAGAAGAAATGGAGAAAAGGTAATTGCAGCCAGTAAGTAGGCAGGGCTAACCTCAGGTTATATATAGACTTGTTCCTTTTCCGTCTGCCATTTTGTTTTTTGCAGGTTAAGCATGAAGTACATTTTATCAAGGGTTAATTGGTGAAACACAAACAGCTAACCTGTTGGTAAACATCGAGTTATATATTTCAACCCGAGGTTAGTAAACCTTAGAATTTAACCTCTGTTAATGCAACCGGCCTTTAAGTTAAAATAACATAGTTAAGAAAATTAATTTTTACGTTAATCACAGAACATTTCCTTGAAATACAAGTAAAGGCTATATGCAGACCTTGGTTAAAAAAAGGTTGCTCGGTTTAAAAAAATACGTTATGCAAGTTATAAAACGTGCAAGTGTCTGACCATATTTGTGATGAGTAAAGCGTGCATTTTGACTCCTTTCACCACAGGGCTATAAACAGAAATTAAGCTTCAAAAAGGAATATGTTCGTAACGGGATATGGCTGTAGCTATCATAAAGGACCCTTCACATTCAATATCTCTCTTTTATAATCAAGTTGCTTTCGGTTGCCATCGCCATTCAATCTCCCTTTTATTCATCATCATCGTGGAGTGTTCGGTATCTCTTTTATAAAATGTCCTTTGCAGAAAATGCCGCTAAGGCTCTGCTCAAATATTTGTCGTGTTTTATCCGCATCAAGCAAAGTGAGAAGAAGAAGAAAAATGTGTCCCTTTCTCAAATGAAAATTGTTTGCTCTGGCGTCGCCATGGCAGAAACCAAGCAGCTCACGAAATTATAAAAGCGTCAAAAATATACTGCTTGGAAGGAAAGTATGAATTTAGAAATAATGGCATCAAGGTATATACGTTGAGACGTAGGTTTAGGCACAAATGTTGAATGGAAATTTGCGAAGGTTACGAATTATCCCCTCTAGCTGCTAAATAGCAGTGAACATTTACACCTTTTTTGTATGTGAAGATTTTGTCTACTGAAACTCTTCAATGACAAAAAGTGGGGAAAAAACTGTACATAAACCAAATGTGTTTTGATTGTGCAAAAAACTGGTGTGTTTAGTTGCACAGTTTGACTTAAATGGCCGCTAATTTATAGACCATTCTGGGAACTGAATGATATGGCCCCAATTAAGAGATTTTCCCAATCGTAGAAAATTATTCAAATAACTAACCTAAACTAATTCGATTGCTATTAGTGTTACATCACACTCTCTTAAGTACGGTTTAAAATGTTGTTACACATTTTAAACGAAAAAATGTTTAAGTGATAAACCTTTTAGGTTCTATGTAAGGGCTCTCCAAAATATTGGACTTAAACCAAATTATCAACATGATCATTTATTTGGTTTCGAATAAGAAATACCATCTTTAAAATTAAGAAAACTTCATCGAACTTTAGTTTTTAGTCAAATGAAATGAATTTTTTAAAGTTTTCGACACCTAATTTTTAAGAACATCAAAACTGCTTTCCCAGGGATTCGATTCGTCGAATACATTAATGTGTGTCTAACTAAATTATCTCCAGTTACCATGCACTTAAAAGATTTTAATTAAATCCTGATGAAATTTTTTTTTCCTGAAATTTCATAAGTGGGAAACCAAATTCGTTGTCGTTTGAAATTTGTACGAAGAACTCAATAAAAACGAGGATTTTTTTGATGGTAGGGTGAAAAATGGTGAATTCATTTCCATTTATCGAATGTTGGAAACTTGGGATTTTAATTTCCTACGCTGTCTAATTTCCGTATTTACATTATTTAAAAATTAAGTCAAGCAGAAAGGCGTATATTAAGCTCCGACTAAAAAACGTGTACATATATACTCGAGTATTAACAAAACACACGTTTCAAAGTCTAAGCGGCCTTTGGAGTAGACAAATACACACAAGTGGGATGAAATGAAAAAAAAAATAGATATTTCTAGAAAAGTTTTGGCAAACAAGAGCTGGCAGAGTCAGTATGTTAGTTATTACAATGTTGTTCATTAACATGGGGCGAGAGGGAGAGAGAGTATAAAAATTTCAGCATCAAGTAAATTCGCTTCACTGATTCCCTATGTTTAAATCATTTGCTATAATTCCGTAGGAATACTCCTCAGCCATTTGCATGGAAATTAACTTCATTATCATACTAAGCAGAAAGCGTCACATCCACTGCCATTAGCATGATGGATGCAATGTTTCTGTACTGTTTATACACTTAAAATGCACACAAATAAGAAACGGTGACGCAGAAAAATATGCGAGGGCCAATAAAAAAGTAGATTGGCCTCATTGCTCTTCGTTAATTATTTTCACAAAATCCAATAAGATACGCCATTGTCAGGATTTCAGGATTTTTCTTTTTCATTATGCCGCTAGAGGCGCCAAAACATCGACTCCATGATTATAAAATATTGATTACATAAACATTCGATGCTAATCGATAGTTTCAATTTCATACATCGATAAATGAACTTCTTTTATTTACATATTTCAGCAGCTAGGTGATGTCACATTTTGTTCTATAAATTTTGGTGGATGATTACATGCGTAATCAATAACTTGGGGGGATTGTTTAGGCACATAATACACGTATGTTATTATTAACTTGTAAGAAAGTGTATATATATACACGTTGAGTCATAAATAAGTAGAACCCCAATATAAAACAAATCACAACTTCGTGAAATGAAATTTGGCACTTACATAGAACAATCATTTATGAGTAAACAATACTTATAAACCCTGTATGAGGTGTTATGTAACAGAAGAGTGTTCCTATAAGTTATTTCTATATAGATTCAAAAGATTGCCAAAATTTTCCTACAACTTTTTGTACAAAATTTGTTTGTGGCATCTGAGCAACAAAAAATAAATCAGTTAGAGAAAAGCACACCTGAATAACAACCAATGGCATTCCAATGCTAATGTATAATTTAGGTCCGAATTTCGTAGACTTCAAAGAAAAAGGCAACAAAGCATGAAACCTTGAAAACTAAATGTAAAGTGAAGCAAACGTTGTATGAACTATCCTCTTTTAAATCAATTAGCCCAAGGTATACCTTCTCATACGCCTTCCTCAAGCACGCAAAACCCTTTTTCTGGGCAAAATTTTAAATGGGTTGCGCGCCGAAAAGCCGCCATTAAAAGCTTTCAAGCAGCGCCAAAATGAAGTGAATTTCAACTGTGTTGTGTTTTTCTTTTGTTAAGACTAATTTCACTTTTCCAATTGGCAAATTTCATTACTTTGTTTTCAATTTCGACGGATTTCCCTGAAGAATTCATTACTGGCTAATGCTTTAATGTTATTACGAGTGCATTTGCAAATACAAACAGCAGGCAGCCATGGCCGAGCTCTTTTCTAATTTTCTTATTAGACTTCAGACTCTTCTTTGTCACAGAAATAAGCACTTTATGCGATTGACAAAACATAATTACGAAATGCCATTGGCTTTTAAAAAAATAAAATATATAAAAACAAAATAAGAATATTGTCTTACATCATTTAGAAATAAACTTGAGAAGAAACATTCTATTGTAACTAAGCTTTGTCACTAATAATTAAGTAAGCATTTGCTCTAAGTGTACGAGGTGGAAAACAAAATGTTGCTGTTTAGATTGTTTTGAACATGTTTGGTCAATATTCCGACTCCAATGCTTCATTTTTGTGGCATATGCTGACAAGGCATAATGTTGAGTAAAACGTACCACATGCAGATGGCGCTAAAGTAGTACAAATCAATAGTTGGCTTTGATGAGTAGCTTATTTAACACAAAAATTAATGGTATGCATATCGATTTTCAACAAATCTATTGTTTGAAAATTAAATATAGTATTTCTTACATTCTTTGAATTATGCAATTTGAGATAGAAAAACTGCTCATGTACATTGTAATCTATGGGCGCGTTTTGGGACACCTCCCGGGAAGTGATCGGTTTGTAGGTGGATTATATCTCCCGGGAAGAATGGCTGTGAACGGTGTGGGCACCCTTCCCGGGACTTTCGACTGCATATCGTCTGCTGGAGG
>JAQGBW010005593.1:0-11768 GCA_034698625.1 Julus scanicus
CAGGAAACTTCGAAGTGCGCATGCTCAGACCCTAACTTTTCGGTTTCGGTTTCGGCCTAGTGGGAATCAGGCATTAGAAATGCAAGAGAGAAGATGCATTTTTAAACAATAGACATATAAAGGCAATTTTTGTATACATTCTTGCACATAATTAGCATATATGAACCACATTTCGCCAATGATGAGCCAAATAAAACAGCAATGGACTCTACATATAGTAAAGTTGTCACCATATATGGCATGTATTATATATGAGTTTGAACAAATATGTGTGTTTATATGTACAAATATCCATGTTCTCATGTGTAACCATAAACATGTATAGTATGACAATGCATCGCTTCACACATGTATAAGTCTATACATGGCCCGTACATATGTAAGCTTTCCACCTGGCTGGTTGTAAGAAATACTAAAAAAACAATAAGAACTATTCAAACAACAACGGAATAAACTTGGTTTGAATGTACTTTTCATTATTAAGATTTCCATAACTTTCCTCAAGTCAAGTGAAGTCAACCTTTATTTTATAGTTTAACTTTTATGTATTGCTGCATTGAATAAATCGTGCTACCATAGCATACAAAAAGCCAGCATTCCTTAATACTGATGCCACAATTAAATGGAGACCTTGAAGCTTTATTCCCTCACAAGATTGACAATTAAAAATTGAATGCTCATCCGAATGAGACACACCAATGAGCTCCGTTGTCTAGATTCCAAACCCGGTTGCAGTTCATTACCTCCGGCAAGAATCTACCTGGATCTCGATTCCAAGAGGCCTTGGGGAGCCCAAAGTAAAACTAGAAAAGTGGAAGCCCGATTCCCGAGTGACCAATAGCTGCGAACATCCATTTACTGGTAGTACAGTTAGAGTGAGTGGAGTCCTCAGAGTCTTGAGTCTTCGGCTACGGACGTCAGCCCCGGAGGCCAATGCATTACCGTGAAAAGTCAGCGTTTTACGGGAAAAACACAGCAATTCAGACACATTCATAAAGGGAGAGAGTGTCTGTGCAATAATCCTGGATTGTTCTTGGGAGGAAACACTACGGTCAAAATAACTTCCTTCCTTGGGCGCCCTCAAGTTGGTCAATTGTCAACGGCGCTTGCTGGCTTCCATAGATTTTCATTAGCCGAAATCCCTTTTCTGTTGCTCAGGGATTCCAGAAGCATCCTTGATAGCCAATGACACGTTATCAAGTCCCATTTGCTCCTCACGCAAAAAAAAATAAAAATAAACGTGAATAACGGCAGAATTAGCCGGACTTTTCCTGTGCAAAATGCAGATCTTTGGCAGGGATATTCGAGCAGGTTCTGCGGAATGCTGGTGTATAAGGATTTGGAAGAAATCTTGTAATCCTTAAACTTCCGAAAGACGTTCAGTTTATATAACATGCTTTCTGACTAAGCCAGTATACTCGTATCTAATCTTATTCTACACTTCCATATCAACTTTACTCTCTGAACTACACTTGTATAGTACGTATTTATTTCCAAAATAAACAACATGTTTCAGTGCCCACGTTTTATTTTTGCATTAAGTTTTACATAAACTTTACATTATGAACGATCTTCATCGAGCTAATGGACCAATCAGGATGCATCCATGCAACCCCACAGACGGTTACTTATTTTTGAAAATGTGACTTCTCTATGGCTCATTTTGGAGCCCCCTTTGGAAAATTGCCCCACTTTGTAATCAAATCTTACCCGCCTATAATGCACATAAAAAGATTCACAGATCTTGCTGGTTAACATTGCAGGGAAAGACAACATTTTGTTAAATTTGGACTTTCAGCACATGTGCCAAGTTATCATGTGTGACATTCTATAGAAATATCATTAGTAAATCTCATTAATTAATATAATTAAATTGCGGTCGCTGTTTTTACATATGGATTCATCTGATCGGGCTCGATGAAGATCGGCCATAATGAACATATTACGTAGTACTTAACGCATTAAACTTAGGCATTGAAACATGGCATTAGAAAGCCAACAACAATAAACTGAATATCAATATCTAACTGCTCAATTTAAGGGTGATTACAACCTATCCCTTTCAATGGGTAAATTTGAAACTACACTCACAGCCAAACAAAAAGAGATTAAATAAAAATAAACATTGTTCAAAATAGCTTGATGGATCAGCAAGTGCATCATATTGTTGTTTTTCACTTTGAAGTGGTAGATTTTTTAAAAATTAATAAACAAGTTTGAAAATTCTCTGTTAATTTGAATTCTCGTGCTGCCACCTGCTGGCAGCATGTGCAAATTAACGGAGATCTCTGAAGCACAGAACAGAGACGGACAAGATGGCGGCCTCCTACAATGCAGTTTGGCAGTGGGCGATATCTAACTGTTCGATACAAATTGAGCACATTTCTCAACAATACCATCCTTACAAACTTCTAGATAAAACTACACCAAACGACGTACTTGTTGATAAAACCAGACGTTTGTTCTGAATATATCTGAATTGCTTTAAGCAATTGCTTTTAATAAAAGCACAAAACAGAACGGAGGCGAAACAAGATGGCGGCAGTTTGGCAGTGGGCGCCATTTCTGTGACGTCGCGTCAGAGCAGCCCGCGCATCGATCCCCTCGCCCATGAACAGAGGTCGGTAATCCGCCCTGTTTTATGGCCACCATTCACGCCTAAAAAACCAGTAGTTAACGTCAAAAAAGCTCACCATAAAAGGCAGTGGAAAACAATAGCGCTAACGCCACATTATACGACGCTTTGCTCGGAAGCGTATGCAGAGGCGACGTGGCTTAATGCTCTCCGCTCAACAATGTACAATTTAGGCGCGCAAAATAAGAGAAAAACGCGTTGGGGAAAACGCAGAAACACTTTGCGTTTCGATGGATCCCACCTCGAAAATAATAGACCAGGAGCGGGGGAAGTGGGTCTTAAGCGGGTAAAAAAAAATAAAAAGACGGCCACCAAAACGCAACACTCAATTTCACGATTCACTGCCGTTCATTTTCCCAAGACGCTTATAAAGTCAGCGCTTTAACTTAAGATAAAGCTAAACGACCCATCCTAAACTTTCTATCATAAAGACAATGAAATCCAAACGCGAAAACGCGGGAAAAAACAGTGCGGCTTACAAGGAACGAAGACACTCAAGATGGCCGCCATAAGTCAGAAGGCGGATTTGCATATCCAAATAGGATTTGATGGCAGCGCACCAATCCGCCGACTCCGCTTGGCATATCGATTATTGCCAACTCTTTGGGAACTGGAGACGAATTGGTGGTGTCAACATCATGGCAGTGCCACGCCTTTGTGGCAACTCTATAGCGTGACTTTTGAGGCGTTCACTAAGTGTTTGCTCTTCTTGTTAAAAATTACCAAAAAAAATTCAAAGGGTAGTTATGCGGCTGTATCACTAAGAGATATGAATAATCTATAGTTAAAAACAGAAAGATTACAGTCAAATACAAGGGTTATCCATGATATCTAATATCTTGATATCTAAATAAGTATTTGTATAGATTATTCATGCGTTCCAAAATAATGCCTACTCAAATTTCTACTCAATTTTTTTTTTAAATGACAATGATATACAATTATATACAACATTTACCAAAATATATACATAGTTCTCAAATACCAGAAATTCACAACTACATCTTGTAATAATGTGTCACATGAGGAAAATTATTGCATACACCATGCTGTGGGAAAAATTACGAAAAAATTCCTTCATAAAGTCAGCGAACTTGTTAATAGCATTTATGATGTCCAATTTACGTGTCTCACAAGTAAGAATATAAGAAATGATTTTCCTTCAGATAAATATTTTTGTTGTGACTTTTCCAACAACGAATGCCACTGGGTGGGATTTCAGTAGTAGCTACTGATAATTTTTTAAAAACATCCCCTCACTATCTATTCAAAATAATTACTTCACCTAAATTCAAGACTGACATCAGAACCGACCTTGAGATAGCAGGATTATCATACATAAAAGTTAGATTGTTAATCCATCACGCAATTTGATATTCAAGAGTGACACAACAAATTTGAAGGTATTGCAAATACGATTCGGAATCAAACTTCTATACGTTAAGAGACATGCAATTTATTAACATGTTCTTAAAATAGGCTGGAGGTTACACAAATACTGTGTAGATTAAATACAGATTGCCCATGTGCAAAATATTTTAATATGATATGCTGATTAAGAGCTAATCAAACATAGAAATATTTTTCAACGATAATGATAACCCTACAGGTTATGGTACAGTATATATATGAATACACGTGTAGATTAAAGCCAATTTAAGATTCTTAAAATTTATGACCAAATAAGTTGTTAGAAATTCGGGAATACTCCACTGCAGCACTATGATCAAAATAGGTTTTCCGCTGGCCATGTATAGGGAGGGGGGGAGACCGGGGCACAGTTTTTAGAATTCATTTTTTTTTTTTGGGGAAAAATATTTAACTTGTAGCATTTTAAAAGAATAACACAGTAATATACAAGCCTTCGGGATCTGTATACATTTTGTCATCGTTTTAGAGCTACTAGTTTTTTTTTGCTATAAAAGACTAAAGTTGGTTGCGCAGACTGTCCCACTGTGCCCCTATACCGGGCACAGTGGGACATGGCATGGGGTACAGTGGTCCACGCGAAATTAAGACAAATTTTACAAGAAGCAGAACACCACATTGATTAATTGCGCTTAATTCGGCAAGTCAATTAAAAATTCCAAGTATAAATTGCAAAAACGATTAAAATTAACCGTAATTACAGCAGCTTTCATATTTTCACTTCTTACTTGTCCAAGTGTGGTTTTTTCTCTGATTGTGAACCATTTTTACTTTAAAACATAAATTTAAACATGGTTTTCATTTAAAGATATTAATGATAAAGAATGATACAGATTTAATGATAATGTTGTGGTCCACTGTACCCCGTATAACCAATTTGATTTTCATAAGGCCTTACAGCTGACCACATGGCTAATTAACAAACTGTAGTTTGAAATTATTGCTGGATATACTACACTTGTCAATGGTATGTATATTGCAGCATTACTAATGTTTTATAATTACACCTAGAATAAAAATCCAATTGCGAGTTGAATAGCAAGAACAAAAACTTTAACTACAAATATTTTCTTCTATACTTGTGTCAGATTGCAGAAATTTGGGGTAATGAAAGAGTGCTGCATACAGCTTCTTTGCAAATCAAAAGCATTGGGTTGCTGATAAAACCTGATTTTATAAAGACGTTGTACCACTCTGCTCCGTGTCCCACTGTGCCTCGGTCTCCCCTACAAGTCTTGGGCCATAAACACATGATTAAAATGGTGCATTATAACCACCAGTTAACACTTACCTGTGTTATGTAATTATTAAGTAACGTCCACTTTAGATCCATCAAATTCAGGCAAATCTAGTCGAACTTCAAGATTAAAAGATTAATTCGGCCTTGGATTTCGACTATTTGCCAGAAATGGGTGGATAATGTGAACGACTGTCTATACTTAATTTCATTATCATCATAAGTAACATTGTAATAAATAAACTGGTGGGAAACGTTTCCTACCTTGTAATGATGAGCAGGGGGAGGCAGGCTCCATTTTTATTATGGCCTCAACTAAAACAAAACAAAAAAAAACATAAAATTAACTACTGAACACCAAACCTAGCAAACGCATAATTATTACTCTCAAGGTAAATAAAAACAATACAATGAAACAGGGATTTAGAATGATCATTTACAATAGTAATGACTAACGTGGTAATATTAGGTGGTTAACTGTGTTTAAACCATAATCCATATTTGAAGTCAAGCCCCCAAACATCCCTATCTTTTACATGTCATGTCATCACAAAGCGACATTACAAAAGTTTGATTGGACAAGTTTAATCCATGATCAATTACAACATTTTAACCATGACCCAACACATCTTTCAAAACAAGATGAATAGTGTAGTTAGGGGCATTCGAAAAATAAGTCAAGACGTTCTAATTTTCTTTTTAAATATGGTGCCCAGAAAATTTGTTGAAACATACAAAGGCCCATCCTATAAATTTCAAAGCACAAGTCACTCTGCCAATTCCACGACATTTTTCCAGATTTTTCTGTTTAACGGAAATTTTCTAACCACGAAGGACACATCATCTGGTGTCACTTTCCTCTTTCAATGGCCTTTAAATCTTAAACAGAAAAACCAATAACTGAAAAATATCATAATTAGTGGACGTCCATAATGCTTTTCCCTCCCTCCCCTTGTCCCCCGTCCTACCCCCTCCTGAGGACGTCCTTTATGAATGGACTCATACGGGATTAACGAATGTATCTGTAAATTTGCAAAGGATTATCCATAATTGTAATCCAGAAGCGTTAAAATAGAAAACAGGACTTGTTGCGAGACAAAAATGGTCATTTAATGAATGAACTAGGTCTACTTCAGTAAATATACATGTACATATTAAAGTGGATAAAAATACTATATCTTAGATTGTAGCTTTGGTTTCATCGCAAATCCACTCCATCAATGAAATACTACAGTATTTTGGATCAACATCAACACACAGCAATATATATATATATATATATATATATATACATATATATATATATATATGTAGCTAGTATCAAGGTATTAAACCCAAACAGTTCACAGTAGTAAATACCAGTCCACAAACTGGTATGCGTGATATGGTACACATCAAGGAATTCATTTTAGTAAAAATATGTTTCACACCAAATCTTTTATGGATTGCCCCTTCATTGTTGGCGGTGGCCAGCATTTCGTAATGTCCACGCTTTCATGGGACAGACCCGTAGAAGCAGTTCGAGTAAAATTGAATTTTTGCATAATCCATTACCGGACACAAGTGGCCCCCAGGGGAGCTGCAGGCCACCGGCACGGCATTAAATTTTTAGAAGATGCCAAATTTCATTAAATTTTCATGCATTTTAGACCATTTTGACGTTTGTGATATTTATGGCCAAAAAAGCCGACGCCGAAACATAGCTGACCAGCGGTCATCGTGGCGGCCAGAGGTGACTGGTTGAGTGTCCGTCCGCCGTTTGAATACCCAGGATGACCAGCGCCCCTTGCCATTGCCATTTCCCCATCCCCAGCGATTACCTATTTGCTGCCCCCTCGTATTCCCAATTCCATTCTAATTCAAAGGCCCCCACCCCCTCGGCCGCCAGCATTAGCCGTAAGGAATTGCAAAGTTATGTAGACGGCGCGCTACCCCGGCCCCGTCGCCATGGCAACCGTGTACATGGAGAGATTAAAGTCATAATAAGTCCGGCAGAATGATGGGGGCTATTCAGCGAGTGACCAGCGCAGGCAGATGTGGCCAGATCTGCCAGTCATTAGGATGCTGAGGGAGGTATTGAACAGGGTGAGGGGTGGGGCTGAGGGGGGTGAGCGTGCACTAGAGAGATACCGGCAACGGCGACACAACAATGCTGACGGTCACAACAACTGTAACAAAAAGAATAAAAAACGTCCACGCCAGCTGACCAGGAGGACGCCATTTTGAAATAGTGGAGATAACAGCATTGTGCTAACGTGAACTTAAGAAATGGAACCTAGTCCACTTATAATTTTTTTTAAACCTCGCTATTTGTACAAACTAAAAGCAACAGTGTTAAACCATTGTTTTCATTGATCGGACGTTGATCTTGGATACTGCTGTTAGCCAAGCAATGTAGTACGTCACTACGTGTTCTTCAAACTTAGTCATATTATATATTTATACAAAATATTTATTTTTTGCATCAACATGTTTTGCGAACAATGAGAGTTACAGTAAATATGTTCATATTGTCATGGGGAAGTGCCTAAATAATTGCTCCACAGCCATGAAAACGCAACCTCAGTAACAAGATTTTAGCCTTACATATAAATTTTGGGAAATAAATCGGTGATGGAATTAAGAAAGTACTAAATTTCCAACAAAGGCAATTTTAAAAAAACCTACAGGAACAAAGAGACAGAATTACACCCATACCTCGATATACGGCCTTTTTTAATTGGCACGTTTTCGATATACGGCCCACAATGTTTCGTTATACGGCCGTTATGCGTGCAGCTTCCAATGTGCGCATGCGCACAACAATCAAACACTTCGCCGCTGGAACTGTGAAACGCGCTGTTGCATTCAATTTTTTTAAAATCTTTTTTCATTAACTGGGGGATGACTAAAGAGTTCATTAAATAAATTAAACAATAGATTAAGAATAAATGAAATTAGAAAGAATTAAAGAAAAAAAGACTCGTTATATAGTACATGTTATCGATAATATCCAGTGATTGGGGGTGCTGCAGCTCCACAGTGCCTATGGACGAGCCACCACTGGTTGTTTTTCATTATATGTATACATATACATATGTGCACATGATTTTTTTTTAAATTGACGTTTATTATTAGTACAATGTTTTGAACTTTCATTTTCATGTAAGCATTTTCATAGAAAATAAAAAGAATAAAATGCTTTATTAACTGAAGAGGAATTATCTTGGCAGTTGCCTGGAAGTAACTGTGGAAAACCGCGAAAACCATAATCAAGGTAGCAGACTCGGGAATTGAACCCGGGTCTCCTGATTGAAAGCCCAATAGAGTTCAAAAAGATAATTTCTTTGTTAATGAAAAAAGTAATTGAATTTTTTAATTAATAAACGAGTCGATGTGTTGATCTTGGGGGAACTATATAAATAACCAGCAAGTTATTTTCTTTTACTAGTTCTGTAAACCACGTGATTTTGTCTACAAATGCAGATAACCAAAATATGGGAGGGGGAGGTTGGAATTTGATTTATATTGTGACCATGCTGGTGAATTAGATTTACAAATGTATCTTGTCTTATAATAAATTTGGTGTAACCATAGTTATTCGCCCAATTCCTTTGATTCCAAATGCACACAAAGTGATCATTTCCGGCAACTAATAAAAGACGCCATTTATGAATGATCCCATGGCAAACACCACCCACCTAAACGCGACTATCAGCGAAACTAAATTTAATTAAGAAGTGCGCCTCAATCAATACGAAGCAATCGATAAATTCACCAATAGTAGGGCCAACCATAAATTACGAGGAGGTGAGAAGAAATAACAATATGGTGGCAATACATGTTTCACCGTCGTTGCAAAACTGGAAGATGTCAGAATCACAATTCTTACAGTGGATTCAGCTTAATATGATCACTGATCATGTTATCATTCGTTATGTTCTGATCTAAATCTCCCATTCCCGAGTGTAATTAGTACATTGTAAAACAAACGCTTATTGTCATCTCGTTTAATGTTATCATTTCCTTTTTCTCCTACCTTATATGTGGACCGACTGTCTGCATTTACAATTTGAAACTGTTTGAATAAAAAAAAAAAAAAAAAAAAAAAAAAAAAAAATATAAGTTTTTAAATTTAAAGATACTATCACAATTGATGCCCCATTTGATGAAAATATTCAGGTAGATTCCCCACAACTGAAACTGACATTTTATAAGATTTAGTCTTAGAGCTGACGAATGAACATTTGATTCTAAAGATGAATATGAAACAATCACAATAGCCGAAAAACCGATACCACATGTTATGATGAAAGAAGAACTAATCACTGTGTGAATTGCATAGTGTTCGGTATAGATATCCGATTTTCAACTGCAGTATGGAAATGACAATTTCCTTAACAGAATTCTAAGACATAATATTTGGAACAAATGAAGACAAGTGAGTGTTTTCATTTTTAATAGGTACAGTATGTATGTACATATACAGCCATGTACTGTACACATTTTGAAATTAAATTTAAGAACACTAAGTTTTCATTTTATTTATGAGCCTCAAATTACAATCGCCCGGCTATTGTTATCGAAAAGTGACCAAACCTGATCACATTAAGCGAAGTTAATGTAAAGACACCAATTCGAAATATGTGTTCAGTTTTAAAATTTAAGTACTGTGTATAGTGGATATCACAATTGTGATCTCTCCATTTGCATAGTTAAGTAAATTGTACTCATGAGTAGGAATCAAACTCTATAGTTTAAGAAGAGTAGATGAAATCAGCATTCAAATGAAATGAGCAATCAAACTTGGGAAAAATATGTACTCATGTGCAGAACTTCAGAAGTACCGATTACGAGTACCTGTGGAATCATACTCCATAGTTTGAATAGTATTCACAAGTAGAAATGTAAATATTATGATACATTTATATTAGCTTTTAGGATGACCCTCATTTCAAGTTACTCATTTTCATTACTCCAATTACTCAATTACTTAATTTAAAGTATTTCTATTCATACTGGATTACTACATTGGTACTCAATTTTAGATTACGTTAATACTCAAGGACATTTGTAATCACCCGTTGTGAGTTGAGTACATTTTTGTAATCGAGTGCATTGTACTCATACGTTTTGAGTACCTACATTTGCATTCAATTACTTTCATACACTTTGTATTCAAATCACTCTTTGTACTCTGTAATCTTTTACCCGTTACTCAAATTCATTCAATGTACTCAATTATTGCTCAACAATGCTTCATTGCATTCAACTGAGAAACAAGGGTTCTGTGGTTTGGATTTTGAAATATCAATGAGTTTCACTAAAGAGTGGAGCGAAAATAGCGTGTTACAATTACGAGATGAACATAGTGTTCAAGTTATGTTCGACTAAGGAACACACCATTGGTAAACAAGGGTTTAAGCGCTTCTAGGAACCCGTACTCTAGCAAACCAAAATCTCAAAATGGATCGCAAAAATCATTCCTCGGCCAACAGCTGTTTTCCAATCATCCATTTCAATCGCTGCGACGTTTTCATTTCTCTAATATCTCAATTCACGTGACTAAACAGGCTGCATGTGAAAAGGATGGCCTGAATGCCCATGTGATTGAAATGTTAGGCACAAAGCGTATGGATATAAGGCCGAGAAGGGAATAAAATAGCAGGTAGTTCGCGGCATAGTCGCTGCCCCAGCAGATTCCGATTGCGCTACACGTGCTACGTACCAATCAAACGCCACAGTGTATATATTTGGAGAGCAGATAGAAGCGCCGTATACTAGCATGCCCTGCGTGATTGTGGATGCTGGACGATAATTAAGCTGAAGCCGTGGCTATTGATGCAACTCTGGGTGGGGTTGCGTGGGGAGAGAGCGAGGGATGTAAAATTGCATCGGGATCGGATGAGTGGGATGCTATGGAAAGCAGATCAGCGCCACCCAACGCCACCCTACCGTAGCCGGGGTCAAGTGCATAGTGCGTCATTTGAACACCAGGGGCGAGGTGCTAAGTAAGTTATTTGGAAGGCACTGTAAGCTTAAGAGGAATTATTTTTGCTCCTTTTTTATTATATCGATTCGAAAACGTCGTCTAATCAAAGATGGCTGCCGTTACATATAACATGAAACCCGAAATTTCTGCTCGAAATGGCTCAAGTATTTTACCATCATTTGACCACGGTTTAAGTGAGCGTCTTAAGATGGCGCTTGCTTTGAATGGTTCGTCTGATCAAAGATGGCTGCCGTTGCATATGAGACTGAAATTTCCAGAAAATAGCCACGCTTGATGGTTCAAAAGCATTTTACTTCCATATTGGCATAGTGTAACGTTGGCCTATTTCTGCAACACGAGGGCTAAACACCAACGCCAGTGGATGAGCCTTCAACACCTACCTGGGAATTTAGCCTACGTGGGGGGGACTTCCACCCCCACTCGAGGGGTCTTTAACGTGCAACAATCAACACGGGACCTCGGTTTAAACTCTCATC
>JAQGBW010005594.1:0-11767 GCA_034698625.1 Julus scanicus
CCCCCCATATATATATATATATATATATATATATATATATATATATATATCTTTATAATCCCAGACGCCATTGAGGTCATCAAATTCAGACAGAAATTGTAATTAAAAATTCTACACCCGACCATTGTTTGTTTTTTGTATTTTATAGGCGCCATTACATTAAATATATTCCAATTGGGTGTTATTTAAGTTAATCAAAACGTCAATCAAAAGTTTGATTAATGATTTTAACCCTTTTCAGTTTTTTCCCCCGCTTCAAGGTCGAAGGTATGTACAAGTTCGAAAGTCACCTTCAAATAACCTTGCGTGCCAACGTACCCAAGGATAAACCAATCAGAAACGTGCTTTCCAGACACACATTTCCGACAGCCATGAATCGATTATTATTTTTCTTTTATGAGCCAACATTCGGCGCATTTCATCAGCATATTGTAATTCATGTATTGAGAAACATGTTTCCCATGTTCACACCTTTTTTTTATGATAAAATGTGTGTCTGATGAATGAAACACAAAATGCGTCATCGTCATCTGATGTCTGCAAGTTTGCCAAAAACTCTTCAAAACATGACTCCGCAAAACAGCAGTCGCAAATTTAACGAGTGCTTTTGGAAGACTTGTTTGGGTTTAGTTTGTAATATGGGTTCAGGATGTAAATGCACCTGTGGACACCTGTGTATATGGGGAATATGGAACGTAAGAGCATATCCGAAATTGGGCACATAAGGACATGTAATACAGGTCGAAATATATGCCATATCCTGTGTGGTCACTCCCTGGTTTTGAGGGATAATTCTTTACATCAAAGCATAGAAAATAACCTGCACGGTCGCCATCTTGGATTTATACAACTTTATTTTTATTAGCAGTGTAACTTAACAGCAACAACCTCACCAAAATCCCTAGTTCCCCACATCCTGTCCCATACATGTAATATTATAACTAATTTATGGGACATAATGAGCCATACATGTCATATTATGCCTCATTTATGATTTTTCCATATAATCAGTCGTATGCCATATTCCCATACATGTCATATTATGCCCAATTAATTACA
The DNA here is from genome assembly GCA_034698625.1 of Julus scanicus. Taxonomy (NCBI): domain Eukaryota; kingdom Metazoa; phylum Arthropoda; class Diplopoda; order Julida; family Julidae; genus Julus; species Julus scanicus. The sequence continues at coordinate 1,060 of JAQGBW010005594.1, forward strand.
TTTTCATACATGACATTGTCTAAAACCTGTCATATCATGTCACATTTATAATATTTCAATATAATGTCATACAGTCTCATCTATGATATATTCATATATGTATGGCATATTCTGTCTCATACATGTCATATTATGTCAAATTTATAATATTTACATACAATGTCATATTATGTCAAATTTATAATATTTACATACAATGTCATATTAAGTCTCATCGATGCTGTATCCATATTTGACACATTGCGTCCCAAATATGTGATATTATGTCACATTTATGATATTTCCATATATGACATATTCAGTGACATACAAGTCATATTATGTCTCATTTATAAAACTTACATACAATGTCATATTAAAGTCTCATATATGATATATTCAGTCCCAAACATGTCATATTATGTCACATAAATGATCTTTCCATATATGCTATATTCTGTATCAAACATATCATATTATCTCACATTTATAATATTTCATTTTATGTTATGTCACATTTATAATATTTTCATATATGCATGTCATATTATGAATCATTTTTGATATTTCCATATATAACATGTTCAGTTCCATACATGTCATATTATGTCCCATTAATGATATTTCCATATGTCATATTTTTGCTATTTCCATTCATAATATTTTCTATCTCAAACTTGTTATATTATTTCACATTTATAATATCTCCATACATCATATTAAGTCTCATCTATGCTATGTATATCCATTATATGACATAATGCGTCCCAAACATGTCATATTTATGATAATTCCATATACGACATATTCTGTCCCATTTCAATATATATGCCAAATTTCTGATATTTCCATATTTACAATATATGGAATTTCACATGTACATATAATTCTCACACATGTGATATGTCTCACTTGTGTGCTAAAAAAACCCGAGTAAGAAATTATATGCATTATTAACTATTACATAATTCTTTTTTAAATACCATAAAACGTGTTTGATGACGTAATATTACAACATAAAATATAAAAGATGTGGCCAGATTTTAATTGTTATAAAGGTTAATAACGTCCGTATATATACATTATGGTTTCGAAATTACTATAAGTGACAAATGTGTAGCAAAGTAGCACATGAATCGGGCAAAACAAACTTGAATGAAAATGTGTTTACGTCACCACGTGGCGCTTTATACATGTCCAGATCACCACAAAAAACGTAGGCAGAAATTCAAATAAAATACAACTACAAACTATACAGACTGCAGAGTAGACATTTGAACAACTGGTTTTTCTAGACGTCACTTGTAACAACAATTAAAATCCCACTCAGGCGTACTTGGGAATAAAAACGTGTTTAAAACACGAAATATAATGCGAGGATAATAATAATAAAAAATGCTTATTAAGCGGCGTGACTTAGCTTAAAATTCGTGGATATCTGCAATTGACTGGCGACTGGCGGAATCTAATAACGCCTTATTCAGCAGTCTCAAAGTATGACGTCATAAATACGATTAATATGCACATGTCAACTGTATATGGAAAATAAGTCCATATTGAAAAAAAACATATTTAAATTTACCTATCAAACATGTATTATCTTAAGTGTACCGAAATTTCAAAATTAAAACATGCATGCCTGAGTGGAAAACTCTACACATGGACATGTATGGGCCATATATAACCATATGTGAGCCATATTTCTAAAATGATGAGCCAGATAGTTTAACTGTGTAGACATGTATATGCCTGGGTGAAAAATCTATATATGGAAATGTATGGGCCATATTTCAAAAATGAGCCATTGTGAGCCAGATATGGGCAATATTGTAAATACAGTAGTATATACATCACATAAAACAGCCAATCTTCATATAGTCAAGCTTTTGCCATATATATGACATGTATCAACCATGTAATACAGTGTCCTTGCATGTACCATATACATATACATATGTTACTAAATACAGCACTTAAGACCATACTTGCACATATGTACATCCTACTCATACATGCCCTTATATAGCCATACATGTCCAATTTCTTGTCTAGCCATATATAGATAAAGCCATCATTTTTTGTTTATTAGGTACAGACAATCTTGTAGTAACACCTATTTGGAAATTATAATGCGAATAATTTTAATATCAACCAAAATACTGATAAAAGTTTGTCCATCGTGACGTAGTAATATTTATATAAAATGTAATTTTATAATACGAATAAACCTTCCAAATGTCAATCCACGTATCTTAAAAGTGTAAATTGACATGATCAAAGATAGCTTTCTTCGAAACAAAATCAGCTCTATGTAGCGTGGAAAGTGTTATCAAACATTACACATTTTATCGCCTTGAAAAATATAGTTTTGAAACTTATGTCAAATGTCAAGATAAACTTGTATTTTTTTCTGAATTACCAGAGTCATATAAGGCCATGTACACTGCAAATACTCGTATTGTATTCCTGGAAACATGTATTGCAATATACTAGGAGCATTCAAGTTTGACCTGGACTGGATTGTTTTACAAAAAATCTACAACTGATAAAAAAACAGGTTTACTGTACATGTTTACCATTATATCGCCCCCAAATCTTGGGTCCCAGACAACGACATCGAGGAATGCCTGCTATTTTGTTATTTACACCTGTTTTGAAAGCATGCATGCTCCTGAAAGAGTGTTCTCATGTTTCGTGTTTCATGTTTTCATGTTTCGTGTTTCATGTTTTCGTGTTTCATGTTTTCGTGTTTCATTTTTCATGTTTTCATGTTTCGTGTTTCATTTTTCATGTTTTCATGTTTCGTGTTTCATGTTTACGTGTTTTATGTTTTCGTGTTTTTTGTTTCATGTGCTCGTGTTTCGTGTTTCATGTGTTTGTGTTTCATGTTTTTTGTTTTCGTGTGTCATGTTTTCGTGTTTCGTGTTTTTGTGTTTCATGTTTTCATGTTTCATGTTTCGGGTTTCATGTGTTCGTGCTTCATGTTTCATGTGTTCGTGTTTCATGTTTTCATGTTTCGGGTTACATGTTTTCATGGTTCATGTTTTCATGGTTCATGTTTTCATGTTTCATGTTATCATGTTTCGTGTTTCATGTTTTGTGTTTCGTGTTTTCATGTTTTATGTTTTCATGTTTCATCTTTCATCTTTCATGTTTTCATGTTTTGTGCTTCGTGTTTCATGTTTCTGTGATTTCTTTGGTGTGGACCCAGCATAACACATACGTGTTATTATGTCCCATACGTCCATAAATCAGTTATACATTGCCATTACATGTGGTAATATGACATGTCCAGACATGTCCAAATTCTAATCTAATCACATATAGAAATAAGTCGTATGCATGTACAAAGTACATGACCCACATCAACATGTATTCTTTCCACCTCAGACAGCATTAAACTTAACATCTGACATGTAAGTAGGGGGTTAACAAATGGGGCAATTCATAAAATGAGGTTAGTAAAACAAGTTTTAAGACATATCCAGCACCCTCTTTTTTACAGCTGTACCATAAATTCCTTACATGTATAATGGGAGGTACCAAACTACCAACCATATCACACTTTTTCCCCCTGTAGGTGAACGTGACAAAAATCACGTAGGCTACTGTCTAGTAAACAACCCCAGCCCCACCTGCAAAATACAAAATTCAAAATCCCATGTGAAAAAAAAAATCTAATCATGAATTTTCAAGGTAAAACAGGTAAATTTGTTTTACTTTTTCCACAAAAATTCAATAAAGCGTATAACAATGAAAATTTGCTACAATAGTTTTTGATAACAAATTATTGCTCATGACTACTAAATAATAATTACATTTGGCCTACTTTATTGGGGGGAAAAAAGAATGGGCACATTTTTAAAAATAACCCTAGACGAAATGTTTGGGCAATTTGTGTCACTACTCTGTAACAGGTGCATGATGTAACCGCGTTTTTCCACCCTGTTACAAGTTCGAACTACCAGTCAATTTTATAAACCTTTAAGTGGCTCCTTAAAAGTGTTTTGCAAACTTTTTCAACTTTCTTCACAACAAGGTATAAAAATGTCGTGGCACGCTGAAAAATGGGAACTAAATTTCCTGGATAGAAAACATACATGTTATGTAAAGACATAAATGATTACCTTATTTTATGGACTATAAAGGCCCCTTCACACTGTCACGTATTCGCTACGCTACGCGCCTTTATGCGAAATATGACATCACTAGCAGACAGCTTCGCTACACGTAAAGACGCGTAGGAGAATAGAAACAGTTTATATTTCGACCAATGGGGAAGCGAGATTTCCCGGCCAATGGGAAGAGAGATGGAAAAAGCAGACACTAGCGCTTTTTCGGACATTTGCGTTTTCGATCGCTAGATGGCGCTGCCAGTGTGGCAAGTATAGCCAATCAGAGAAGAAATCTAACGTTATGCGGACTTTACAATGTGTAGGGTGTTGGCGTAACTTGAGCATAGCGTAGGCGCGTAGCATAGCAAAAACGTGACAGTGTGAAGGGGCCTTAAGACACACTTTTTTCTTCAAAAAATTGCCTTCAAAATTCAGGTGCATCTTAAACTTGTGTCTTATACTACTTGTTTTTAAAAAAAAAATTGCTTAAAAATTAAGGTGCGTCTTATAGTCTTTAGCGTTTTATAGTCCGTAAAATACAGTAATATGTGACTTAAGAACAGGCCAGAAAATAGACATACATGGCCTTATATGCTCGATACAGTTTCCTAAAAGCCAAAGTTTGGACATGTGTTTTGTATTATTTTTACACTTGGTGACCCTTGGCGGAACAAAAGTGGAAAAATTAAAAAGCAGTTTTTTTAATTTCCCAAAATTTCCCGATGAATTTAAATGCAATCGTACATATTAAATATTTTATTTCAATAAGTATGACTTGCGGTGCATTTTTATTGTACTAAAGTTTTGCCAGGGAAACAAGTTTGCAGATGGCTTGCTAAATGCAGGGATGCACATCACTTATTATTGGCTGCTAACATGTTGCCATGGGAAACTAGCTTAGCACCTGGAAACCTGCCAAAAGGATGCAAAGCAATGAAAAACAGGAAGCAGCTTAGACACAAAGGTTAGAAAGTTCAAGAATAAGTTGTGGGTAAAACAATATTGGATCAACACCGACCAGTGGTCATCGCATTGCTTTGTTTTAATTAGACAGTCGGATTCCCCTTATCCATGTCAGTTCTGAGACAGCTGTTGTATTCCAGACGAAACGATAGACAGGAAGAGCCTGGCGCCGCCAAGGCTTCCCATTTTAAAAAGACTGATTCGGAAAGTACAATTATAGTATTAAATTTACCCTAAATTCTTTGCGCATTTTTAAATGTGCTTATGACTATTTGCTGCTTCTTACTATGTTACTTGACTCCTTATTTGCTATACACAAAATTCAAAATACTTAGTCATAGTATTTCTAGATAATCCACAGCGGTATATTTTCCTCCAGTCTGCTCAACCCATTTCCTAATAATATGTAAAAAAATGTTGACACAATATACCGATGTTTCATTTATTCTGCAAGCACCAGATTCCATGCACGGATATCAATAATACTGAATCCCGTTGCGTTTCGACCCATTTCCATTCAAAGTTTAGCAAATTATGAAGTAGACACGAAACTTTACGAGCAATGACATGGTGCTCGAATCTACGATTATGAATAATTCACAAGGCTTTATTAGGCAGTAAAACAATTATAAAAAATCAATTAATTCCTCGAACACGACATTTCAAAGCATGAATCAGCAACCGGGCTTTTTAAGTTCGCAACATGCACCAGGGGGAGCTTGTAACCAAACCCATCACTATTTTCTTAATTTACAGTAAGATTTTAGGATTTGAATTATTTGAAATTGCTTCAAATTAATTTTGAATAAAATGTTAATTCCAAATTTATCGGAAACAAGAATATAAAATTATTATTAACATTCCCTCTATGTATAAGTGCACCATATAAACAGCCTATTTATGAAGCATAAACTTCATTCTATCCTATTTTCTCTTTAGTTTATAATTTTTTTCAACATTTTTTTTTGTTTACCTCAAATTTAGCAGAAATTTAACAGAAAAAATTCAAGGAAATCTTACATTGAATTTTCAATGATTTTTCCAATAATTTACATACATATTTATTTTGAATAATGAAATATAAATATGTTTTGCTTTACATTACTAATAAAAATTCATAACCTGTTGTTGAACATATCACAAGAAACACCTAAAAATGAGTTTTGTCTCGCCTTTTCAATCTAAGATGCTTTTGTGTCTATTTGCATAATAACAAGAGTTTTGAACAAATCGATGGCTACCATAGAAACACATCCCTTATACTAGACAACATAAGGCCAAGGTCGTGACAGAATTTTTTAAAGAAAGGTATGAAGCCAAAAAAAAATTTAAAAAACAGCGGCCATTACACCTGAGTTTGCTACATTTTATGTAAAGCAAGATGCTAAACAGAACCCGGGTGGAAAAAGTATATACAGATATGGTGGAAATACCTCCATTACCCAGGTGAAAATATTATTCACCTATAACTCGCTATATAGCCTTTTTTAACTATAGCACTTTTTCGATTTACGGCCCATAATGTTTCGCTATACGGCCAAAAAAAATACCGATAATGACACTTATAATGCTGGGAAATAATTGATTCGTTATACGGCCAACATTTTCGCTACAGAAAGAACAACTTCAGGGGAGGATGAGCCTACATCATGAGCATGGAAATTTTGCCTGCGGGGGGGAACTTCTGCCCACTCTCGAGGGGTCAACACCGTGCCTCGGTTTAAACTCTCATCCGATAGACTCGCCACTTAGGGAATTTCTCCCATCCGTAACAATTCCCACCGACCTTGCCCGGTGAGCGAACCCGCATCTTAAGATGTGTGTGCACCACAAGAAACATTAAGACACATGAAATATGCACATGCTACCTTGATGTGTCCAGAAGTGTTTGTGAAACATGTGTCAAAAACGGCCATTTTCTGACACATTTTTATGTTTCCTGGCAATCGCTGAGAAGCGGTCCGGATGAAAGGAAAAAATGTGTCAGAAAATGGCCGTTTTTGACACATGTTTCACAAACACTTGTTTCATGTGTATATTTCATGTGTCTTAATGTTTCCTTTGGTTGTTCCTGATGTTTCCTGGCAATCGCTGAGAGGCAGTCTGGATGAAAAAAAAAAAAAAATGTGTCGTATGTGTCCTGGTTAAGACGCTTCTACTGTATGTCATGAAATACAGACGTTGACAAAAGCGCTGTACCAGCCAATATGAAGCTTCGCCTTGTTTCACGAAATGTGTCTCGCAAGGTGCACACACTAGCGTGGCTTCTTTTTTTTTAAATCGGTAATTTGGGGCACATGTTTCGAAAAACATGCCGAAAACTTTGTTTCAGTGTTTATTGTGTATGTTTTATGTGTTTGTCACAGTTTGTGTACGTTTCCTCTGGTGCATACCGACCTTAATATACCATATTTTACGGACTATAATACGCACTTTTTTCTTCAAAAAATTGCCTCCAAAATTCAAGTGCATCTTATACTACTTTTTTTTACAGTGAATTTTAGAGGCAATTTTCTCAAGAAAAAAGTGCGTCTTATAGTCCGTAAAATACGGTATTTGCCATGTTTAATTTTTCAATCTACGCGTTCACTTTCTATATATTGTGTCCAAATATGACATAGGCCAAATCGCACCCACGTCTGCATATTTTACATATTTTTATTTAAACAAAAATAAACGCGCAATAATTTCCTATTTTCAACCCGCTAAATAATGAAGTTGGTTGCATATATACAAAAATAATCCCGATAAGATACGAATGTATTTTTTGGGGGGAACTTTATACAACACGCCCATAACGGTTAAACAAAACAAGGCAGTAAACGACTGTAAACACATTTAAAAACACGGTATAAACAAAACTGAGCATGACTCAGTAAAAACTGTTGCGTTATATTGCGTTAGAAAGAGTAATCCTTCGGTGCCATATCAGCAATAAAAACGCTTTCGAGCACTTTTAGCATCACCGCGAAAACCAGGATTAGCAATTGGGACGAGGCAGTTGCATCATGTAATTTGCTTCGTTTAAGAGGTCGATGAACTCGTGTATGACATTACAAAAACATCTCAAGATGGACATTTCCACGAATTAAATGACGAAATAGAGACACCAGCGTGATGGACACGTGACTGGGGGACGAAGAGGCCATATATAAGCGCGCACTTTCCAATCAATGGCAGCCATTTGGTCAACATTTGAATTACAGAGACCAAGGAGCATTCAAAAAACGGGATTTGCAACACTTATTTAGGGGCCATTCAAAAATTATGTCACACCTAGGGGGGTGGGCTGTTTGTTTTTTGTGACAATTGCGACCAAGGGGTGGGGGGGTGGTTCGGTAATGTGACATCAAACAATCAAAATTTATTTCAAACGGTAAAAAATATGCGGTAAAATTTATTTTTATTTTTTTAACATTTGAAATTTTCAATAGCTGTCGGGAAAAAAGATTTGGGTCCTGTTTAAAATTAAGTTTTTTAACATTTTAAAGTATTTTAACAAATAAAATTATAAAATAATATAGAATTATTAAAAAATAATTGGGGGAGGGGGGGGGAAGAGAAGACATTATTTGGAATTACATTAATTGCAATGGGAAAAACTGATTCGGCTAACGAACTTTTTGGTTCACGAACAGGGTCGAGGAACGGATTAAGTTCGTAAACCGAGGTTCCTCTGTATATACCGTCGATGTTAAAGGCTCATTGGTTGGTTTCCAAAGTACATGTACTTGTAATATGTCACATACAGTATACAGTAGAACTTGCCTTAATGTATCCTGTGTAAATGAATAAACTCTATAAAAGCATAAAATGTGCTGGTCCCGACTTGACTGGTCCCGTGTAAATAAATAAACCTGTCTAAAAGCATATTTTTCACTGGTCCCAAGCGTATGCATCTAGACAGGTTCTACTGTATAAATGAAGGGAAGGGGGAAAATATATAATAAGTCCTACATAAATTTTCCACCTGGAGAATACCATTAATCTTGGGAATATGAACTTTCACCCTTTACCATACCCGATTAAATTGAAGCTAATTAACTAACATTCTGATGCGTAATAAATAAAAGCGGAGACGTAACCATGGCAACCCATTAAACAAGATGAAACGCCTCCATTATCAGTTTGATATGCCCCGAAAATTTCGGTTAAAGACCATTTCTATTCCACACAATGGCTAAAATCGTCCATTCATCGCAAAAATCTGCTTATCGTGATTTTATGTCCATTCAAGAATGTCACTGATGAAACGTTGGCTTAGTTTTACTGTCTCCAAACCCAGTGTTTCAGTACTGTAAAATGTTCATATTTTGGGGCCAGTTTTCCGGGTGTTTTTTTGGGAATTCTAAGATAGTGTTCAATAACTATGACCCGAAACTGACCAGGTCAAATAGAATCAGCCCTCCACTTTTAAAATATGCCATCAATTTTAATCTGAATTATTAATTAAAGTATCCACAGTGTACAATACTTTACCGCAATACACCAGTGTTTGCAGTGGTTGCCCCCCGCCTTAAATCTAAGGGGTTCCACTATTTGACCATTTTCATCCGTATTTGACCATGTCCATCCATATTTGACCATGTTCATCTATATATGACCATGTTCATCCATTTTTAACCATTTTCCTCCGTATTTGACCATGTCCATCCATATTTGACCATGTTCATCCATATTTGACCATGTTCGTCCATATATGACCATGGTCATCCATATTTGACCATGTTCGTCCGTGTTTGACCATGTTCATCTACATTTGACCATGGTCATCCATACATGGCCAATATTTTGTATGTTATTAAAATGCCATATACAAATACTGTACATGTAATTTACTAAAATACAACAATACCAATAAATGGCAAGTCTTTTCCATGACACACACAATGTATACGTGGGATCGATTTCTCACGCAATCGCTTGAAACATGGTAACATTAATTCAGCGCAACACATGGCGCAGGTTAATCGAGTGAAAAACAAAACAATAAATGACGTCATATCCGGTGCAGGTTAATGGAGTCCGTTAGGTAAATGGTTTTGGTCTGTCATCCGAAAACATAATTTGCAATTCCGTGAAACAATTCCCCAAGAAATGTGTTACGTGCACCACAGCTCGTATCACAATTACGCGTTCGAGTAAAACCTAGGCTTATAATAACCAAAATTCCAAGAATCGAAATTTTCAAAATTTTATTATTTTATTCTAGATATAATTTATAGCTTGTTTTGATAAAAATGTGATTTTGAGCGGAACATTTAACCAAAATAAACATTCCGGGTGGAACAAATTACATAGGGACAAATATGTCCTATTTTATCCCATACATGTCCATATATAATATTTGTGCACATGTATGGCGTTTTATGTCCATGTATGGTCAAATATGGCGTTTTATGTCCATGTATGGTCACATATGGCGTTTTATGTTCATGTATGGTCACATATGGCGTTTTATGTCCATGTATGGTCATATATGGTCATACATAATTTCAAACATTTTAAGGTCATACATATTTCTTTTTTTTCAAGCATTTCAAGGTCTTAAACAATATATTTTTTTCATATATGGACATACGAGGGCTGATCAAAAAATTCCGGGACTTTTTGAATTGCCCGACAATGGAGCATCGTAGAGCAGTATGGTT
>JAQGBW010005595.1:0-11766 GCA_034698625.1 Julus scanicus
GCTTAATTGGGGCAGCCGCTTAATTGAGCCAAAATGCCTAAGTCCCGATGTGTCCCAATTAAGCGGAATCGTCTGTATATGAAACGGCTTAGATTCATTCGACGCGTATTTCGAGAATGTGCGGAGAATTGCAACGCAACTCTGGTTCGCCCTACGTTGGAATATCGCGCTAGTGTTTGGAATCCTCGCGGGATGGTTCATATTCGGGATATTGCGATGTTCCAGCGTAGGGCAGCCAGATGTGTTCTTTCGATGCATAAGCATCTTTAAAACCTTTTAAAAAAATTACTTCGATTTTAGACAAAGTCTGACTCCAACTATAATTGGGCAAATCGCATCCGCTTCCAGCATTTCCTTTCAATTTTCCCTCGTCTTTATTCCGTAAAATGGGTAGATCCCGAGCAGCTCTCTTTTTTGCCCTTCGGCGTATGAAAGCGCACGCTTTATCCTTGTTAGATGTCCAAGTTGTTCCAGACTGAAATGATATCATTATATTATTTATATTATCACTTATAAAATGTAATAATAGATAGGCCTACCTCTGAGTTTGTAAGATGAGACCCAAATACTGAGAGTTCAAATAACTCGTGATACGGCTAAAATACAAACGAATTTTTTTCAATTATATTATGTCTCGCACGTAGCACGGCTATACACACAAATATACCTACGTCTGCGGAATCGGAGTCGTCTTCCTCAAAAAAGCGGCGTCGTAAATAAAGGTGTCGAAAAAAGGGGTGTCGATACATGGCGGCCGACATGGTGTCACGTCTTTCAGGATCAAATTCCGCCATTTTGCTAAAATATTTTAAATACATATTTCATTAATTAAGCAGATCGAACGGAACTTACAGAAACGACTATCGACGGCACGAACGCGCGCAATGTCACGGGTCGTGCCGTATTTTCACTGTCCACACAAAAAGTAAAACGGACCAATGACGTTGGTCCGTAAAAATCGGGTAATGGCTCTGCCATGTTTTTTTATGTTCCGCACACCAAGAACCAGTCTGTTGTGTGTGGTGTTTAAAATAAAAGGGGCGGCGCTTCAGCTGAAAAACATTAGTGGCCCCAAAACGCAGAAAAGTCCGGACAGCGATAATCCGGCCCCCGTAGCCCCCTTCAAACTAGATGTTTTTACTTTTTTCAAACAAAGGGCCCAAAATTGGGTTTTGTTGGAATTTTCTTGGAATCGCCATTTTACAAGAATTGTTGGCGCAGAAAACCAACGCCTTAGATTCGTTTAACGTGTATTTCGAGAATGTGCGGGAACTATCTACGCAACTCCGGTTCGCCCCATGTTGGAATATTGCGCTCCTGTTTGGAACCCTCGGAGGATGGTTCATATTCAGGATATAGAGATGGTCCAGGTTAAGGGCAGTTACGAACATTCCACGAGTGTGACATAAATGCTCCACTCCCTATTAAAATTGGGACACGGTGAAGTCCAGATGCGAAATGTTATCTTCGGAGTTATTCAAACGTTTTAATCTCTCTTTTAATTCAAATATATATTAAGGCCTAACAACCAGTCTAGGAGATGACATAATCACTCCAGTCCTTTGACCGAACTTCGTGCCAAGACGGATGCTTACTATCCCTGGTGAAAAAAGCAATAGAAACCAATAGAGATTTCTATTGTTTTTTGGCCACTTTATTGATTTTAATTGTTTTTTATGGTTCCTGTATTAACTTCTATATTACTTCTATGGTTTAGCTGTTTTGACTGAACAATAGAAAACCACAGAAAACAATTTAAACCAATACAAATTTCCTATTGATACCAATAGAAAACAATGGGCCAAATAACAATAGAAATCTCTATTGTTTTTTTTTTACCTGGGATTGGTCCTTTTTTTTGTATGTGATTAGAGGATGGAATAGCCTAACCTGGCGATTAGTAAAAATTGCAATCTAACAATATTGTCTAAGTCGCTACTGACTTAGGGGAGGATTCTCCTGAAATTAGGCATAACCCCCAGCTACCAAAGGGCATTTATTTGCTGTCTCTAGGGTTCTGAGTTGAATTCGCCCTAAAATACCTAAATGGTGCCTAAAATTTGGAAATTTTGAAGCACAGAACGTCAGAATCACGATTTAAAGTGTGATTCAGACAGACGCCAATATCAAATAACATCTCACAACACTTAAATTCTTAAAAATAAATACTTACATTTCCAAAATTGAGTCTAAAAATGAATCACGTCCGAACAACAACACTAGTGCTCTTTACTTTGTGACACTCCCACGATGGCGGCTGCTATCGGCTGCCGGCTTACGCTCCGATTTACCCCCTTTTTTAATCATAGAAAAATAGGGCGACTCACCCACCCTGTACGCGTCACCATGGCAACCGCGGAACATTAGAACCATATGGAATACCGTAACCATGGCAACCGTGGAATGTTAAAGCATGCATAGCAACCGTGGAACACGAAAACAGTGGCTGCTTTAGAACGTGGTAACCATGGTAACGGTGGAATATCGGGACAACAAAATCAGTAGAACACCGTAACCATGGCAACCGTAGAACATTGTAACCATGGCAACCGTGGAACGCGATGTTCTATTTTGAAAACCAAGAATTCCACCTTGATTAAGGCGATATTTTGAATGAAATTTAAGTTGAAAATCGTGGATTAAAGTCTATGAAATGCAAAATTTGGTTAATTTATCTTAAATTTCGTTTGATAAAGTACAAATTAACCAATCTTGCGAACCAGATCCTGAAAATTAAGAGAAAATAAAGCAATGAAAAGTAGAAAAAGGCACTCACTCACCTCTGAATTCTAAACATCAATCCACACTCTTGACAGTTGGGACCTCAGTCCGTTATCCCGACAGCATCCAACCAATTGTCCCATGCCCTTGTCTTTTTTCAGCTCCACATGTCCAGGATCCTCCGCACGCGTTCCATTCCAACGTTGGTCCTTGCGGATGGCACCACAGGAAAGATCATCACGCGCCATGGCCGCGAACACGAGAACACGCGTTGCTTCTCCAAAGCCGCCAATCCTCGAGGCAGGGTCGTAAGAAATTGTTGGCACCGGCATAAGAGGACCTTGCCGATCGGGATTACTATCGCAGTAACGATTCATAAGTGGGGTAAAACAGTGCGGTTAAGAATTCCACGACTCGAACGATGCGCGATGTCCTCCTATAAGCGCTTCGACATGTCAGCGGACCTAATTAGAGAACTTAAAATGACAAATATAACTAGTGTCGTAAGGATTCATAAGGAGAGCGAAACAACTCTGGTACCAGTTTTAGACAGAATTTTACTTAAATGCAAAAATTTTACAAAAATGGTCATCGACCCAGTTTTCTGCTCGTCTCGGTACACATCAACTTGGTGGCGCAACCGTCCGTGCCATCGTGTAAACGCAGTCGTAAAAATCCGGTCACTCGTCACCGCGATAATAAAAACAATCGACAAGAAGGGATTGTGCGGCAAAGAGGAAATTTGGACGTAAGAAAGTCTACTAGTAGTCCATGTGGGCTATGGTCCACTTTTTGGCCTCTTTGAAGGGGTACCGTACGCGACCGCTGCTGTAAAAGTGTGCTTCGTTCGAAACCAGCGGAGAGACTCTAGAAGCCGTCATCAAGCATTGGAATCCATCCTCGGCAGACCAGTCTCGATGACAGGCTCTTACAATCAGCTCATTACATTTCAACGTCCCTCTTTTGCCGCCGGGTTTGCATGCCTGCAACGTCCAGAAAGCGGTTCCCGCGATATCGTCCGACAAGTAACTCCCGCGGAGATAAGCGCAATTTCTAAGGTGAAACATCCATTGCTCGAATAGCGAGACGTCGTCTCTATTCAAGGCGGACGACCATAAATAGTCGTCTGTCTCCGGTTCTGGAACGATGGTAAGTCCTCGAGAGTGCAAGATGACCGTTCCCACGTTGTCGATGACGGTGGCCAACGGCTCTCCAACATAGTATGCCGCACTAAACCCGAGTTCGTGTTTATTGTAGACTTCGTCCTTAATTCTGTCTTTTCTTATTTGGTCGGATTCCTCGCCATCCTCCATCCGTCGGATCATCCACTCTCGAAAGACTCGCTTGACCCTGGTCAAAAGCAGATAACGGCACAACAGCACAAAACGGTCTTGGGGGAGTTTCACCGGTTTACCTAGCTCAATCCGATCCGACCCTTTGTCCCTAAAATATAACATTTATATTAATCGGAATCTTTGGTTACGAATGTTTCTCGAATAGGTCCTTACGTATTGTAAATCCTTTCGGAGTAGACCTCGTAAACGGCCTCGAAGAACCTGGAAAAGCTCTTCGTGTCGACAACTGCCGTCAGACTATGTCCTAGAGAAGTCGGACCTCCTACGGCCAAAGTATAATCGGATAAATCGGCATACTCTAACCAAAACTCGTCCTTGGTTTTCTGAAACGACAAAAGCGAGACTTATTACAAACCGCAAGTTGTTGGTGTTGAAGACGGAGCAAGGACGCTGATGGGAACGGGCACGGTCACCGTGTCTGAAGGCGATGAAGACAAGGAAGACAAAATTATATTTATTAAACACAATCTTTTATTAATAAAGCGCAACATTCGGAATCACGTACGATGCGAGAAAAGCAGACGACAAAAATACTTAAAGGCCCTAGAAATCGGCTATGGTTATCGGAACTATCCGATATCCCGCCATCGGCGATGGTTGCGAAATAAGGGTTTCATCGATGAAGCCGTTAACGTCATTTATGAATCTTCGGGCCATGAGCTTCGGTTCCTCGACGGTCCTGCTTGTAAAACGGTTGCTTAATACGGGCGCAGACCAGTTTCCAGACGCGGTCAGCAAACAGAGGACACCGTCTCTCTCGTCCCAGTCGCAGTGAGAGGCCATCACCACCAGAGAGTCATCGTTCAACGTGCCGGGGTTTCCGCTCAGAGGGTTGGTGGCCTGAAGGGTCCAAAAGGCAGTTCCGAAAATGTCGCGGGTGATCACATCGCCCCGCCTGTTCTTCATAAACAAATTGTACGCGTCGAAGTCTTCCGTAGTCACCGTCGACGACCACTCTTTGAAATCTTTCTCGGGTTCCGGAACGACGGTGATTCCGGTTTTGCTTAAAGTTACCATTCCGACGCTCTGGATGATGCGGGCCAAAGGTTGACCGACGCGAACGGGCATGGACAACCTATCCGGAATGTTGCGCGATTTCGCCGTGTAGTAGACATCCTGGATGCGAACCAGCAGAATATACCTGCACATGAGCACGAACCGGTCCTTGGCCATGAACACTCCTTCTTCTTCCTCAGATGGATTCTCCGCGTAGATGTCGTGCAGGAGCTCGAAGAAAGGGATAAAGCCCGCTGTCTCGAAGACGGAGGTCTTGACATCTTCCAGAACCTCTATCTTTCCGACTTGCTCGATCATTGTGCCGATTCTTTTTTTCATTCGTATTTTTCTCTTCGCATATTCAAACATTTCCTCGTGGCTCCAACGTCCCCTCGCATTTTCATAGTTCATCTTCTCTCTCCGGTGCACCATTTCTTGCTTCGCCGTCATCTGAAAGGACCACAGGTACTTGATTACCGCAACGAGCTTAAGATCGATGTACGGATTCCTACAAAATTTCAAACATTAGATCATTTCTCGACACGCCAAAGTCCATCGGCTTTCAACGGATCTTCACGGATTTCTTCTTCACGGTTTCAACCAATTTATAGTTTTAACACACTTTCTACAGAGAATTCCAACAATTTTTAACAGTTTTAACAATTTTCTAGTTTCAACAGTTTTTTTTTTTTACAGAATTTCAACAATTTTCTGCAGTTTCAACCATTTTATTCAGTTTAAAAAATGTTCTTCAGACTTCGACAAATTTTCTACAGGAATGAATTTCAACCTAGTTACAAACCTGTTAAATCACTTTTAGCTAAGCTGAAATTTTCAAGGAATTCAGGACTCATTCCCTAAATTTTCATTAATTTCAACTCATTCCTCAAACTTTTAAGGACCTCAAGACTTACTCTTTAAACTTTCAAAATTTCAAGACTCATTCCTTAAATTTCCAAAGACCTCAAGACTCATTTCGCAAACTTTCAAGATTTCAAGATTCATTTCTTACATTGTCAAGAATTTCAAGCTCATTCCTTAAATTTGCAAATATTTCAACTCGTTCCTTAAATTTTCAAGGATTTCAAGAATCTCAACTCACTCCTTAAATTTTCAAGGACCTCAAGACTCACTCCATAAATTTCCAAGGATTTCAATGTTCATTCCTCAAACTTTCAAGGACCTCAAGACCCATTCCTTAAATTTTAAAGGTCCTCAAGAGTCATTCCTTAAATTTCCAAGACATTTCAATGCTCATTCCTTAAATTTCCAAGGATTCAAATACTCACTTCTTAAATTTCCAAGAACCTCAAGACTCAGTCCTTAATTTCCAAGGATTTCAATGTTCATTCCTTAAATTTTCAAGGTTCTCAAGGCTCATTCCTTAAATTTTCAAGAATTTCCACTTACTCCTTAAATTTTCAAGGAAATCAAAACTCACTCCTTAAATTTTCAAGGACCTCAAGACTTATTCCTTAGCTTTTCAAGGATTTCAAGAATCTCAAGGCCCATTCCTTAAATTTCCAAGGATTCAAATGCTGATTCCTTAAATTTCTAAGGATATCAATGTTCATTCCTCAAACTTTCAAGGACCTCAAGACTTACTCTTCTAACTTTCAAGATTTCAAGACTCATTTCTTAAATTTCCAAGGACCTGAAGCCCCAAGGCCTAAAAACAATGGAATAGAGGGCGCATCGTAAACAACGCCATGGGCCTTTATGATTGGTCCTAGTTTGGAACATAGGGCCCTAATAGGGCATTAGGGCACCTGTGAAATTAGGGCATCGGGCCTCAGGCTAGTTCTAATAATAATAAACTTACTTCAGTTTCCATGGCGAGGACAAAAGACGATCGAATTCCAGCGGAAAAGGACCTAAACCAAAATGGCGACCAAGGACCAGCTGGCGAACGCTCATTGGTTCAAAGTTCACTGACCCACGAGGACAGCCTCAGTCGAGAGAGTCATGTCCGAGAGGACCAATGACTGGCGATGTGCCCCACTTTCTCAATTACTCAGAAAAATCCCATCGGTGCTAGGCGCAGGGTGGCACGCGAGTTATTATTAGCTCTACGTTCGAATGTAAATGCAGAGTGGCACGCGAATGCCTATTGGTCCGAATGAAGATGTTTTTCTATGACGTCATAGCATTGTTTATCCGGACGAATGACCGGATATCTGAACTGGGTAAAAAAGAATAAATGAATCGGATCAACGACCGGAAGTGACGTCATTGTTCTTTGACCCCCATATCGATCGAATGTATTTGGGGCAGCCCATCTTGTTCATCTCAATGACCTCCATATGTACACGACTGACGTTAAGATGACCGGAAATACCCTCCAGCGTCGTTAGAATGGTTCAGCGCCCTCTAGTGGCGGACGAGCCTTTAACGTGAACATGGTTTATCTCAAAAACGGCGAGAAAACTTCACGTTTTTGAAATAACCTGCGAGAAAACTTAGTTTTTGAAATAACCTGCGAGAAAACTTTCTATTTTAACATAACCTGCGAGAAAACTTCATGTTTGTCATAACCTGCGAGAAAACTTCCTGATTTGACAGACTACGAGAAAGCTTCCTGTTTTCGACATAACCTGCGAGAAAACTTCCTGTATTTTTGACATAACCTGCGAGAAAAATTCATAATTGTAATAACCTGCGAGAAAACTTAGTTTTTGACATAACATACGAGAAAACTTCCTATTTTCTTTTTACAAAAGCTGCGAGAAAACTTCATGTTTTCGGCATAACCTGCGAGAAAACTTTTTCTTTTTTTTTTACAAAAGCTGCGAGTAAACTTCATGTTTTTGGCATAACCTGCGAGAAAACTTCATGTTTTTGAAATTACCTGCGAGAAAACTTCCTGTTTTCTTTTTACAAAAGCTACGAGAAAACTTAGTTTTTGACATAACCCGCGAGAAAACTTCCCGTTTTACATAACCTGAGAGAAAACTTCATGTTTTCGAAATAACCTGTGAGAAAACTTCCTATTTTTTTACAAAAGCTGCGAGTAAACTTAGTTTTTGACATAACCCGCGAGAAAACTTCCCGTTTTACATAACCTGAGAGAAAACTTCATGTTTTTGAAATAACCTGTGAGAAAACTTCCTGTTTTTTTACAAAAGCTGCGAGTAAACTTCCTATTGTTGACATAACCTGCGAGAAAACTTATCTTTTGACATAACCCGCGAGAAAACTTATCTTTTGACATAACCCGCGAGAAAACTTTCTATTTTGACATAAGCTGCGAGAAAACTTCCTGATTTGACATAGACTACGAGAAAACTTCATTCAAAACATTACTAGCGAGAAAGCTTGATATTTCTATGCTAAACTGTGCTTGTTTTCATTTCCTGAACCTGAGAGCGAGCTGAGAGTGTGCCGAGTTCAGGTGAATCCATTGTTTTCTCCCTCGGCCATGTTTTTCCTCTTCCTTCAGTCATTCGTAAGAAGGAGGTTGAAGAGGTTGACTTAAAAGGAACGACTCAAATGGAGGAATTCACGCAACATTAAGGTAAGACTCAACACAATCTCAACAAATTTATCAAGTTTTAACAATTTTCAAAAAATCTTGAATTTGTTTCAGAAATCTTAAGTTTGATAAGACTTTGTTATAGGGAAATTTCGACCAAAAAAAAGAGATAAAAATATTCAAAATTTGTAATAAATAGTTGGTTAACTTTGATTAGCACGAAAATTAAAGGTCTCTTATTTCGGGGCCTTTTTAACTTGAAATTTTAGCAGAACTGCCAGACTAAAAATATACTCAAATAGAATATTATTTTTAATGTAATTTTAATAAAATTTAAAATGTTTTATTGTCGAACAATCACTAAATGTACGACAAAAGTTTAAAGTAGCTACAATTATGAAAGACATGGTCCTTGATGACCAATGAGATTGTGGATTTCTGCCTTCCCTGGTGAAAAAAACAATCGAAATTTCTATTGTTTTTTGGAACGTTGTTTTCTATTGGCATCGATAGAAAATTTCTATTGGTTTTAATTGTTTTCTATTGTTATTTGGAACGCTACGATGTTTTCTATTGGTATCAATAGAAATTTTTATTGGTTTTAATTTTTTTCTATAGTTTTCTATTGTTTTCTATTGTTATTTGGAACGTTGTTTACTATTGGCAACAATAGAAAATTTCTATTGGTTTCAATTGTTTTCTACTGTTTTCTATTGATATTTGGAACGTTACGTTGTTTTCTATTGGCATCAATACAAAATTTCTATTAGTTTTATTGGTTTCTATTGATTTCTATGGTTTTCTATTGTTTTCTATTGATATTTGGAACGTTGTTTTCTATTGGCGTCAATAGAAAATTTCTATTGGTTTTAATTGTTTTCTACTGCTCAGTTAATACAGCTGAACTATATAAGTCAATAGAAATCAATACATGAACCATAGAAAACAATTAAAATCAATAAAGTGTCCAAATAACAATAGAAATCTTTATTGCTTTCTATTGTTATTTGGAACGTTGTTTTCTATTGGTTTCAATTGTTTTCTATGGTTTTCTATTGTTCAGTCAATACTGCTAAAAGAAAACAATTAAAATCAATAAAGTGTCCAAATAAGAATAGAAATCTCTATTGGTTTCTATTGTTTTTTCACCAGGGTTAGGAAAGAAGAGAAGACCTTACATGTAGATATAAAGTATGAATTTAAAAAAAAAGTGTTGAACTCTGTTGAAGTGGGACAATGGCACTGAGTACAATATTATCATTTCGGTTCGTGTCCTACTTTCGAGTACAAATACTTTTGTGGTTTAAGAGCGTGAAAATTAATAATCCTCATCGAGAAATGATTTGAAAAAAGAAGAAGGCCCTCGAGCGGGCGAAGAACAAACTTTTACACGGATCAATAATTTGGTAAAACTCAAGTTTCGTACAAAACGAGCGCCTTGACCTTCAAACACGTGGAATTATCACAAAATCATCAGGACCTAGGCGTGAAATATCAAATTGTGGAACATTGTCCACACATTAGCCATGGAAATAATGATGTAAGCCCTCGGGGAGGGGAGTTTCCCTTCTCCTACTCTACGATATTGTGGTCGGAGTGGTCAGTGGGTCAATGACCAGTCTCTCCAGTGGTTTGCAAAAGCAGCGCCCTCTTCGCAAAAAAACAAAACAACTGATGGAGCGCAGCATTATTAATAAAATTCGGAAGTCAAATCGTAGTTCTAGTAAATGGAACATATGTAAATTGGAAATGGAACTCAAATTGGAATGAATTCGGAATGGAATGCAATTTGGAATGTGTGAATAGAACGCAAAATTCAATTTTAGAAGTGGAAATCAAATTCGAATTCGAAAAAAAAAACCCGGTATAATTGGGGAAATAAGAATTTAAGAACAAAACTTAGATTCGAATTCAGATTGGAACGCAAATTCGGTTCTAGTAAATGGAACTGAAATAGGAATGTAAAAAGGAAGAGAAAGTGAATTCGGATTCTAAATGGAATACAATTAATGAATGTGTGAATAGAACGCAAAATTCAAATTTAGATGCGGAAATCGAATTCGAATTCGTAAAATAAACGGTAATTGGGGGAATTTGAATTTAAGAACGAAACTCAGATTCGAATTCGGAATGGAACGGAAATTTGGAATGTAAAAAGAACGGAAAGTGAATTCGAGTTCTAAATGGAATACACTTTGGAATGTGTGAACAGAACGCAAAATTCAATTTTAGAAGCGGAAATCAAATCCCAATTCGAAAAATAAACGGTAATTGGGGAAATTAGAATTTAAGAACTTAACTTAGATTAGAATTCGGAAGTCAAATCGTAAATTCTAAATGGTACGTAAATTGGAAATGGAACTGAAATAGGAATGAAAAAATTGGGTTGTAAACCAGAATACGGAATGGAATACAATTTGGAATGTATGAATTCTGCATGGAATATGTGGAATATGTGAATTAGAAACTATTAGTGGAAGGCAAACAAATTGACTTTTGTAGCAGAAATGAAATAAGAATTAGAAATGAAACACTGATTTGAAATTAGGAATTGGAACTCAAATTGGAACGTAAAAAAGAAACAAAATGTATAAATTCGAATTCGGAATGGAACGCAATTTGGAATATGTTCAATTCAATTCAACTCAGAACCCAGAGTAAGCAACTAAATGCCATATGATAGGGAGGTCGTACTCAAGTTCAGGAGAATACTCCTACTTGAGTAGCGACTTAGTCATCATTATTAAATTGAATTTCAACTAAATTTTGAGAATCGAAAGGCAGGCAATCAATTAAATTTAAAAAAACTTACAATGAATAAATTTAAAAAAATAAGGTTAACAAATACTTACAGTGGCTAGTCAGGTATTCAGCTTTTACGTAATAACACGTAAAAATATTAAAAATTTTAAAAATTAAAAAAGTTTAAAAAAAACTTTCAATGAATTAATTTTTAATTTTTTTTTAATTTTGAAAAAATAATTAACTTAAAAAAAAAAACTTACCGTAGAGAGCGTGTATCCCACTTTCACGTAAGATTAAAAATATTAAAAACATTAAAATTAATTTTAAAAAATTAAAAGAATTAATTTTTAAAAAATTAATTTTTAATTTTTTTTTAATTTTGAAAAAAATAATTAACTTTAAAAAAAAACTTACCGTAGAGAGCGTGTATCCCACTTTCACGTAAGATTAAAAATATTAAAAACATTAAAATTAATT
>JAQGBW010005596.1:0-11763 GCA_034698625.1 Julus scanicus
GCATCTATCTTCTAGTTGGAGTATAAAGGTTGATATTCCACCATAAAATAGAAGTGGTGAAAATACCCCATTGTAAATATATTTGTTTTATAGGAAAATAAGCGAGAAAACACATGTATGTAGTTATTTACTGACCCAGAAGACACAATGTTTTTTTTTACGAAAAGGATGATCTTACATCTTTGAAGACCCAAGTTGGTTATTTTTGTTGTTGTTGTTGTTAAGTGTTGTGATTTGTTCTTTAGAAAACAAGTAGAATGAGACACTTTAGGACAATCACGAGTGACCATGGCTCCTAATTCTATTCCTAACAATGGTGATCCCACCACAGATGCCGAAAAATTTAAAAGAACAATTTCTATTTTTTATTGCTGTAATATTTGGAATAACGGATATTTGTTCCGTCCTATGTGTAATAAAGTTTATGGTTGTGGTGGTTTGTATATGTTTATACAGATTCAAACAAAGTATCGGGGTAAGTATACGCACAACGATTGAAGAACTCCGTCTGCTGGCTTAGGACATCGCATCGTGACTGCCTGGAAAGTACATTGCAGTTTGTAACTTCAAGGGGTAAGCCAGCGTTTTTAATCTTTTTTGAACATTTTGTTGCTAATGGTGGTTTCTTGCAGCAGCACCAGCAACCACTCCTATAAGGGTGGCAATCAGTGACAGCCTCGGTGCTCACAGATTTGGCCAACTTTGAGGGGTTTTTACGTCAACAAACTCTTGGCCATTGCAGGTAAGTGTTTATTTGTTAAGGAATCATTGTTTGTTTGTTTGTTTGTTTGTTTGATATTTTTAACGTTGGCCAATTTCTGTAACACGAGGGCTAAACACCAAACACCAGGGGATGGGCCTTCAACACCTACCTGGGAATTTAGCCTATGAGGGGGGACTTTAAGGTGATACAATCAACACCTGACCTCGGTTTAAACTCTCCTCCGAAAGAGCCGCCACTTAGGGAATTTCTCCCATCCGTAAAAATTCCCACCGACCTTGACCTGGGAGCGAACCTAGCAACTTAGGATCGAGAGGCAAGCGCGTAACCCACTCGACCGCCGGCGTCGGCTAGGGAATCATTCAAAAAGGACATTTTCAAGAGGGGGTGGGGGGTCTGATGGCATGTGGACATTGAGAGGGGATAGCCATGATGGACGCCCACTAATGATGGTACTATTCAGTTTTCGGATTTTCTGTAAAAGGCAGTGAAAGGGGAAACGTGGTGTTGGTAGTGGGTCGGGGTATGGCACAGGACCAGAAAACATTCCAGAAAAATAACTTTTCACTTACTTCTAATATTTTTGTGACGATTCGTGGTGAACCAAGATGGCAGACCAGGCCCTGGACTAGTCCACCGGGAAAACTTTTTCCAAAAAAAAAGGGGGGGGGAGGGGGAGAATATGGTGATTGTTTCCCAGAGATTCCCAAAGAGAGGTTACCAAAAAGTACGGTCACCGTGCTTTATCGAGTTGCCCTCGGTGGGCCCGACGACGCAGATGTACTTTGCACACAAGCTAACACAAATTTGGCCCCAGACCCCAAATGATAACAAAATGGGCACTGGAAGAAATGTGTCCCCAGTCCAAAATGTACTTGAATTTTTAAAATCTAGGGAAAGTAGGGATAAATGCCTAAATTTGTGTGTTGATTGCTCCCGTGTACAAGATTGCGCTTGATATGCCTGATTTTATGGGAATTTTCGTTCAGTTTTTTGATAAGATCATACTGTTTGGCTAAGACGAAACCCCGAGAGCATCCGAAAATGTATTTTTTGCTGCCGATTAACCCACCAAAAGGGTCTTTTAAATTATTCCAGATGGCAATGTGCATACTTTGAGTTTTTTTTTTTTTTTTTTTTGGAATTCTCAAAATGTGTTACAACCCGTATCTGATCAGATCAAATACAATCAACTCATCGATTAATATGTGCAGGGGTTTGTCCAGGGATCCGGCAGAGTAACATTTCTCACCTACGGGTGATGGTGTTTGCAGCAATGAAAAAACAAAATAATCAAATTCTTTTCGATTCAACTTTAATTGACATTTGAATGCCAAATTTATAACACAGTTTATGCTCACAACCGTATTAACAAACTATTTGGCAGGCCGCTTGAATGTTGAGCACAAACAAATCATACTTTTTTTTCCGTCCCAAAACAAGAGGAAACTTCTCAGGCAGTGATTTTAGAAATTATCTACTTTTGACGAATTCAATAAATTAACAAAATTTGCGCACGGCTCATCGCTACATTTCGAGAACGCGCAGAGTTAAAATGTTGAAAATCACTCTCGCAACGATTAACACGTAGTAACATTTTTACATTCTTCCGATTAAGATTTTTTTTTTTAGAAATTTACACAAATGCTGATATCGATCAACAGATGGGCCTCAGACATTTTTCAAGCCATCCAAACATTAACACTGGCAATATAAATTCTAAACTTGTATTGTTGTATTAAGAAATGATTTTCAACAGTAAGAAACTTGAATCGCTTTCAGGAAAACGACATTGTGAAATTTTACAAAAAATGGTGGCCCGGCAGACGGTGCCACGTTCAGTTTAACTGTTAAAAATCATGCGGAATCATGCTTCAGGAAAAGATGAAGTTGGAAATGTTTGCCGTGCGACATACGAATCTACGGTATTCATCATAATCGAAAGCTGTGTCCGAGGACCACCGAAGACCTTAATTCTTCTTCACCCAACTGATGTGGGAAGTGTGGATCAGATTGTCCAATGCTGGGAAGTTATCCAGATTGTGGCCGCTCTCGTGTGCCCTAAAGTCCTTGCTGGCGAGCACCTGTTGGCAAGAGGCACACACCAGAAAGGTGGTGGTCGAGTCCTGGTTGGCCTTCCTGGCCGAATTGTGGGCAGTAAGAAGTTCCTGCTGTTTCCCGATGTCCGGCAGCAACGCCAGGAGTTCCGGAAAGACGGTGGCGAACCTCTGCCTTCCCATCAGCTCCACGCACTGGTTGTAGTATTCGCCGGCGCCGATGCTCCCCTGGCGGAATCCTCCCGAAATGTTCTTGAAGAGCGCGAACCTCTCGTCGTCCCTGTCCAACGCGTCCAGTAGCCTCTCGGCCAGCTCTTGATTGCGCCGCTGCGATTCCTCGGGCTGGGCGTAAGCGTGATGGGGCATGGGCTGAGGGAACGAAAAGTTTTGCCCTACGCTATTTGTGAAGGTTGCCGAAAGCGGATTGCTGGTCGCGCCGAAACCCGGCGGTGGATTCTTGGTGGGAACGGACACGAATCCGGGCGGTGGGCGGGCCGGTTTTGCGTCCAGCTTGCCGAAGCCGGGCGGGACGCTGGCACATATCGTCAGGTCTGGAAAATCGCTCTCCCCGAACGAGAACCCGTTCGCGGCCGTTGCTTTGGAGTTTCTGGCGTTTTCGGCTTTATCCGAGATGGTCGTCGCTGCTTTGACTACCGCAAGAGGAGCTACCTTTAGCTCCGAACGACTCTTGGCCGGAGCGTTCGTCACCCGTTTCGGGGTTAGGCCTGGAAAGTCGCTGTCGCCGAACGAAGCTCCGTTCCTGGAGGTTGTTTTGGAGTTTCTGACGTTTTCGGCTTTCTCCGAGACTGTCGTCGTTGCCTTGACTACGGCAAGAGGAGCTACCTTCAGCTCGGAACGACTCTTGGCAGGAGCGTACGGCGCCCGTTTCGGGGCCAGGTCTGGAAAGTCGCTCTCCCCGAACGAAGCTCCGTTCGTGGCCGAGGCCTTGTAGTTTCTGGCGTTCTCCATTACTTCCGAGAGGGTGGCCTCTGCTTTGGGAATGGCCAGTGGCGCAACCTTCAGTTCCGACCGACGCTTAGCTGGAGTGATCGTGCGTTTAGGCTCCAGGTCTGGAAAGTCGTCAGGAGCGAACGTGTCCTTCTTGTCCGCGGCTCGAGACTTTCCCGCGGCTTGCGACTTTTCCGCATCTTTGGTAGAAGGTGACGCCAATGTTTCCATCTTCAGTTCGGTGCGTTTGAGCTTTCCGTTCTGCTGCCCCTCCGTCAATCCGTTTTGACCGTTTTTGCTCTTGCCGGAGGAGTCCGTGGTCGTATTTTCCAACTCACCACCGCCATTCCCAGGGGATTTCTTCTTCTTTTTGTTCTTCGTCGTTGGTTGCGGCTCCTTCTGCTGCGGATCGATTCTCTCCGTTGATCTCCGATCGTCGGAAAGGACATACTCTGCATCCTGTTTTGTTTTCTGGGCGTCCGGTTTCGTTTTTTGTCCACCAGACGCCACCTTCCAAGAGTTTTGTCCCGCAGCCTCGTTCTTGGACTCTTTCTTTAGTCTGGGCGGCGTCGACCGGGTGGCCAACGAGGGAAACTCTTCTTCCAAAGAGAGCTCCGACAGTTTGGATTCCACGGGTGGGGATTTCGACTTGGCCACTTTTCCCTTCTTCAGCACGTACCACCCGCCATCCGTCTTGGACAGCCCGTCGGCGAACTCTGGCGGCCGTGGCTTATCGTCCGCCGGTAATTCGCGGACGGGAGGCACGGACTTGGTCTGGACGGAAGCTGGTGGATTTATGAACGTGATGTTCTGGCTGCTGGCCATCCTCGTGACCACGGGCTGCCTTTCAGAAGCGCTGCTCAGCCTGCTGGAGGATTCCGCAGATTTGGAGTTGACTGCCATTCCCGTCTTCTGCTTGTGGTCCACTTGAATGGACACCTTCGGTACGGAGCTCTGTTTTTTGGTGCTCGACAAACCCGGAAAGTCGTCTTGGCTGTTGAGTTTTACGGTTAACGTCTTCCTGGAAACGGCGGATCTAGGCGTTGGCACCTGGCTGGACGTCAGGGACAACGTGGCCATGCCCGTCGCTCCCCAAGTATTGCTGCCCTTGAATTTGGACGGCGGAGGCACTTTAGTCGTATGCAATGCCGGAAACTCTTCGTCGCCCATCCCGCTCCCTACCGTGAACCGGTTTATCTTTGCCAACTTTCTGGCCAGCGTGTCCGGCATAGTGCTGGCCGGAGACGCAGTGCCCGATGCAGAAGTCGAGCCGTTGCTGCTGGTCGTGACGCCGAGAACAGGAAAATCCTGACTGCTGTTCATGTTGATGTTGGGCGATACCTGGACGGGATTCGGAACGGCATTAGTCTGTTCCGACATGCCATCGTCGTTCTCGTACCTATGCGAGTCGAGAAAAGTGTTGAGATCACGTCAACGGAAAAAAAAAGAAAAGAAATGCAGCACATGTGAAATCGTGCCTACCTCGAGTTATAAGACTGTCCGTAATCTCTCGAAGAACCTCCTCTGCTTGAATTGCCATAACCGCCGCCGCGAGGTCTCCTGCCTCTTCTCGAACTCGAATCCTCGCCATCGTAATACGTTCGAGATGGCATATCTTAAGAAATAAAATGCCAAATGAACTCTGTCTAGCAAGAAGCCTTTGCCGGGACTTCATAAAAGATGTACGGTGGAACCCAGTTAAGACGTTTTTTAAGGAATTGGAGGGTAAGGCTAGGCGCGTACTAGCAACTTTTTTGAACGCAACCAAATGTTCGGCTAGGCGCGCACTAGCAATTTTTTCCCGCTTACACAAGACCTGTTGGCGGCTATGCAAACTGAGGTTTTTGGTATTAAAATCACTCAGAACCCGTTGCAATTATTTAGTTGCAAGGATTAACAACTCGGCAGTGCGAGAGCTTCCATCGAAACCGATGTGTTTCAAATTGGTGAGGAGATAGTTGCGCGAAAAAAGTCAACAGTGCGCGCCCAGCCTTAAGGCCGCTGTTTAGAATATTGGTCAGACCCCAGAATATGACCGAAGAAATATCACGTAAAACATCTTAATAAGTATTGTGAACATAGAGCTACGGGAATCCCACTCTAAAAACTACACTTGTACGGATGACAAATTTAAGGAGAAATGTATGTTTACCGTTCGAGTTGGCGGCACCACGCGGTGCGATAGAAAACTCTAACTCCAAAGTCCTGGCCTGCTTGGATTGAGCTTTTGTTAAACCTTTGTTGTGAACCGAGGCTCGATGAGCTTTCAAATCTATTTCGCTTCGAAATGCAGTCGTGAACTTCTCGTTTATGCACTCGCCTTCTTCGCACAAGAAATGCTCGGCACGAAAGTGTTTTCGTAGATATTCGTAATCGCTGCAAGAACACAAAACTCGAGTTTTAGACCTTCGAAATACAGTAGAAGTTTTCAAATGGACTCTTAACTTTAAAATATAAGTGGGGGAAAACACCTATTAAACGGGAAAATTTAGTAAAAGTGGTACATTAGTAACTTGTAGTTTTAACGTAAGAAAATAACACGGGTTAAATGGGTTCCCCTATATAATAAAAAATATGCAGACCTGTAGTAGTGATTGTGGCCGTCCGTGTCGCAGAAATGACAGAAGAAGTGCTCGCGCCTCAAATGTCGAAACAATTCGTCGTCATCAAGAAAGCGATCGTTGCAAAACTCGCAAAGCGGATGTCCGCGATGGGAAGTATCGTCCAAATCGCCTCGACGCCTATGAGTTGCCAAATCTTGTCTGTTGTAGCATTTCCGTTCACGCGTAAATATCTGGTAAAACGTGAAATTAATCGTTTAGCACGCAGTTTTTCAAAATCTCAAAAGCAGAGATGTTTGATAAAAATTCCCCTTTTTAAAAATCGCTATCAACCTCGTACATACCAAAAGATGTTTGATGCATATATCGCAAAAGAACAGCTCGTGCGTCTTTCTCACGTGATCTTTGAGGGCGACGAATGTTGGGAAGTCCGGTTTCTTTTCGCAAATGTGACACCTGTGTTCGAGTAGTTGGACGTGAGCCTGCCGCACGAATTCATCTTCAAAGTATAGGTTATACTTTCGGTCTCGACACGGAAACGAAATATTCGCAATGTCCGCATATTGCCTCCGCTTTTTCACGAACAATATCTGAAAAAACACAAACGATTGTCTTAGTACCGCAGCGTAAGTGTGACTTGGGTTAGTACGGGTTAACCCAAAAATGTCATATAGGACTTCATGTTTTCAGAGATATTTTTCCCTTGTTTTTCACTTTGAACTGGTAGATTTTTTAAAATTAATAAATAAGTTTGAAAAATGTCCGTTAATTCGCACATGCTGTCAGCACGTGCAGCAAGAGAATGCAAATTATCGGACATTTTAAAAACTTATTAACTTACCACTTCCTATTAATTAACTTCCACTTCAAAATGAAAAACAACAATATGACGCACTTACTGATCCATCAAGCTATTTTAATCAATTTTTAATTTTTATATAATCTCTTTATGTTTGGCAGCGAGTGTCGGTGCAAATTTACCCATTGAAAGGGATAGGGTTGTAATCCCCCTTAACATTTTCTTCAGGATTACTAAAAAAAAAACCACATTTCCCAGTAGACGAATATAAAAATATGTCATTAGATTATAATTCCCGCCACTACATGTACAATGTACGTGGCCGGTGTCCTAGGTCGAGCATAACGTGGTTGCACGTGTCCATAATTAGGACATCGAGGGACACAAAGGGCACATGGTTAAATGCATACATGTAGTGTGTGTGTGTATAGTTTACCTTGGGAAGTTCCCTTCTGCAAATGGGGCATTCGTTCTGCCTACACAAAACCCTCATTCGGGTCGCACATTCGAAACAGACGGGATGATCGCACTCTCCGATCGCGTAAATGTACACTTCTCGGCAGCAAACGACGCAGTTGTTCTCGGCGTGATCTTCTACTTTCGTCGAATTCATCTTTTCAGCTGTGAAAAAACGGTGGAAAAATAAGGAGAGAAACTAATAGAATCCGCACCGTGTACAACGATCACCTATACGGGGTTAACCCAAAAATGGAACGCGTTGTGCAACCGAAACCGGAAGTGACGACATGAAAATAGACGATATGCGGAAGTGACGACACGGAAGAGTCTACTATGCGTACAGGGATGGCCCTATCGATAGCTCAAAATATCGATATTAGTATCATCGGCTTAAAATACCGATATTTGATATATAAAAAAGTATCGATATGAACTGATATCGGTAGTTATCGATCAGTATTGTAAAATTGAAATACAATTTTGGAGAATTTGATAAAAAAACAGTTACAGATTTATTAGTTCATTGTTGCTGGTCATAATGAATGAATTTATGTTCAAATTTGGGTGTTTTGCCCATAATAGTGTTTAAAACTTAATATCTGAGGGCAAAGGTCAGGAACAAAAAAAAAACCCATTGATATCCATAACTTCATAAATCTATTTTATACAAAATTCATTAGTCATATTAAAACACTTAATATACGTTATAATGACTTACATTTCAACATTTAAGTTGCAAATTATTAAAGTAGAACTCTTCAAATTTCAATTTCCGAATTTGGAACACAACAGATGGCGTCGGCTGTCGGCTTACGTACCAACAGCGCCGTGTTCTCATAACTTCATAATTCATTAAAATCATATTAAAACATTTAATAAACGTTATAATGACTTACATTTAAGTTTCAAATTATTAAAGTAGAACCCTTCAAATTTCCGTTTCCAAATTTGGAACTCAAAAGATGGCGTCGGCTGTCGGCTTACGTTCCAACAGCGGACGAGAATCGAGCAAGCGTGTTCGACAATGGAGTATCTCGTTCAAATCTCCGTTCGGAAAGTAAGAATCTTGTTTTTCAAAAAACTGGCGGGATTCTTGAAAATTAGAAAAATCAATCACCTTGAAATAAAAAAGGTCAATGACAGATAAAGGTCAAAGGTCAATTAAATGACATGTCAAGGTCAAAAATCCAATTGTAAACTTACCTGTTGACCTTGTGAAAAACGGTGAAAAAGTACTAAAGGTCCTAAGGACTCAAGAACCTAAAAAACAAAGAACTTTCTGTGGAATATAAAACAAGAATGTGATGAAATCAGAACACAGGCTGCTCTTAGTCTGGCCCCTTGACCAAACCAGATTGAGATGGTCAAAGGGCACGCAAGCCCCTCCACCTCGCCACGGTGGCAGCCATCGGAGAGGCCCCTTCGCCGACTGGCTAAAAATCACGGAATTATAAAATTTAAACAAACGAGTGTGTATATAAAAAAGCGGCTGCGGCTAACTTGGGACCGAACCTGGCGCCAAAGGTTAGGTCCCTAGTTTTCGTGCCAAAAGATTTTGAAAAAGGTCTTTTTGAGCGGGGGAACCAGTGCAGAGAAGGGGTCCAATTAGGAAATGTTAGTAACATATTAACATTCACAAAACAGGACATGGCCATACATAAAACACCTTTGTAACATAGGACCATAGGCCTATTTCGAAGGGTTATCCTCCCACGTTGGATGCATCGTTCCCGCTGTTTTAACCTGCAAATTAAAAAAAAGAAGATCAAATAATTACATATGGAAAGAATTGGAATTGGAAATATCCTTAACTTCTGTTCCATTCTGTGTCCTTAGGTCCTTTGTCCATCAATCTGCAAGGAAATAAAACATAGGACTTAAAGACTCTGAATAGTTATTTATCGTGGGCCGCTAGGGTTAACTTTGGGCCGCTCGGGGCTGATTTTTGGGCCTTTCGGGCTATCTTTCGAGCCTCTCGGGCAAACTTTGGACTGCTCGGAGCTAACTTTTGGGGCTCTCGGGCTAAACTTTTGGCTTCTCAGGCAAACTTTGGGCCACCCAGGCCAACTTTAGGCACTTTGGGCTAACTTTAGGCTTATTGGGGCTGACTATAGGGTCCAAAGTTGGGCACAGAAATAGATATCCCTTAACCTGTTAATCCGTGAGTGAAAATGGGGCCATATTTGGAAAGAGGCGGGTTGAAACTGGATACATACCGACTGATGTACCTCCCGATGATCAGTTGAGGTCTCTATCAGTGCCGTCGAATCTTGGGAATCCGCTTGTTACCTGAAAAGAGAAAAAAAGGCAGAGGAAACAAACTTTATATGGACAGACAAGAAATTGGAAACATACTTAACTTATACTTCAAGTCAAGCTGTCCATGGGGCCTTTTGTTCATCATCCTGCGGGGAAATAAAGAAAGGATTAAGACATCCAAATATTAGTTTTAGTTAGATGCTTAATGATATACCTCCTCGATGACGACCGATTCTAAAGGTCCCATGCGTGCCCCGGAATCACGGCAATCCAGCCTCTGCTCGGTACTGCGCTGCTCATCTGCAAATATACAAAAAAGGAGAACAAACAACCGAATATCAGAAAACAGGAAATTGGAAACATACTCAACTTATGCTTTAAGTCACGCTGTCCGTGGGGCCTGTTGTCCATCATCCTGTGAGGAAATAAAGACAAAGGATTAAGACATCCAAATATTAGTAAAAGTTGGATGATCAATGATATACCTCCTTGATGACGACTGGTTCTAAAGGCCCCATGTGGTCCTGGTGCTCATCTGTAACAAAAACAACCGCATATCAGAAGACAGGAAATTGAAAGCATTAACTTCTGTTAACTTTTGTTGTACCTCCTCGTGGTGCTGAGGTCTCTATCGGTGCCCTTGAATCCCGGGAATCCGCTTGTTACCTGAAAAGAAAAAAAAAGGCAGATGAAACAAACTGGATATGGACAAACAAGGAATTGGAAACATACTTAACTTATACTTTCAGTCACGCTGTCCATGGGGCCTGTTGTCCATCATCCTGTGAGGAAATAAAGACAAAGGATTAAGACATCCAAATATTAGTAAAAGTTGGATGATCAATGATATACCTCCTTGATGACGACTGGTTCTAAAGGCCCCATGTGGTCCTGGTACCTCCTAGGGACTGGCTGTGGCAGAATCCGAGGACAGATCTTCCTCTTCATCCACGGGCGTAAAGACCTAAAAATAGATAAAGAAACATTAAGTAAGGTGTCAACTTAGGACCTGATGTTTCATTAGCCGAATGAAACATCCGCGAAAGTACAGAAATCCGCCCGACGCTGCGCATATACATGTATATACCTTACTCAGTCCGCTAAATCTTGGTTTGCGGACTTTTCAGGATTTTTTTTGTTAAAGTGCTCGTCAGCACCCTTCGTACTTGGCATCTTTGGCCTTTCGGAAGTTTCAGTTGTTTTGAGAAAACTTTGTAATGTAATATGTAACATAGGCAACTAAAACGCGATTTTTACAATTTTCTATGTGCATGAAGTACAAAAACAACAAAAACAATCGGCATATAAAATGTTAGTTAACACAAATTAACAATACACAAGTGCAAAATCGCATAAAAATCTTCATAAATTCTTCGAAGTGGTTTCAAGGCCATCTGAAAGAACGTCAAAACAAACAATAAATTTAAATACACGTATTTTCCAAACATGTTTTCAACGCGTCAACGAAAGTTTAATTAACTGTTCAAATAGTTGTTGAAATACTTTTTAACAAAATAAGAAAAACAATTCAAAGAAAAGTTTTGCAAACTTACGAGTGTAGAAACAACACGCCCGGACAGTTCGAAGATTCGAATATGGAATGTCGATTGGATGAAGGCGAGAATACGGAAATGCAGGTCTTGCGAGAAACTACGCATTGCCGAACGGCAAACCAGGCCAAGATCTTAGCCGCTGGGGAGCAAGTAAGTCACGTAAGCCGACAGCCAAGACATTGTAAGCCGACAATACGGGAGACCGGGGCACAGTGGTACAATGTTTTTATAAAATCAGTTTTTTATCAGCAAATAAATGCTTTTGATTTGCGAAGAAGCTGTAATGCAGCACTCTTTCATTAACCAAAATTATTTCTGCGATCTGACAGAAGTTTAGAAGAAAATATTTGCAAAGTTTTTGTTCTTGAAAAGTAATTATTCAACTCGCGATTGGATTTTTATTCTA
>JAQGBW010005597.1:0-11762 GCA_034698625.1 Julus scanicus
ACGGACCAGCATAAAATGACGTAGGAAGCGGGATAACGTACGAAACGGACAACGTAAAATCGGGGTTCCACTGTACTACATGCAATGTATATTACATGGACCATACATTTTGCATACATGACATATTTGCATTTAGCATTACATTTTCAATATGTAGTCCTATTTTTACTCCAAAAGAAACCAGACATGTTTGGAATATGGCATGCTAAAGGCCTAATTCATCACCAGGGGGCGTTGAACATGAATAATGTAAATCAAGCGTCACGTGATATCTTCCTGAATGTAATACAAGATCCAAGTCAAATATTCTTTATTAAAACTACGAATGTGTAGAGGATAAAATACGTACAGCATAATTATAATAGGAATGCTTTGGAAATGTTATGATTACATGTATTTCTAGGGGTTTAGATCCCCCTTAATTCGCGAACAAGATAAAAATGTGCCTCTCGAAACACGAAGGATGCGTGTCATTCATTATTATCCGTAGCCCTTTATCCCTCGGATATCTATAACAATAAATGAAAGAGCTGTCGGATATATGTGCATTGCCTCAATTTCATCCTATAAATATAGGCCTATTGTATATTAGTTGGGTTTTTTCTTTATCAACCCACATGTAATCCATTAATTCTGCTAACACCATCGTGGGACTCTATATTTCCTCATATCAGATTATCTTTTCTGGTTGCGATCGGTGAATTCTGCTAAGAAAATCCATTCGCTATATGCTTCGCGTCGAGGTTTTTTTTTTAGTGCCAACCCCGAAAATCAATCAAACGAAGCACATCGGTGTGAAATTCCCGTTGACTTATTGAACCTAAGCCACACACGACGACAGGTACAGGGTGGCCAAAAATGGCAAATTTTAATGTATAAGTCTAACTATTGTCATGCGCAAGTTCCAAACAAAACGAAATATATTTGCCTGGATGGAAACATGTATACTGTATAATGTTGTATGAATATGTCACAAATTGGACATGCTGTATACATGTATGCTCATTTAACGTATTTGTGTATATGTATATATGACTATTAAAGATAATTGTGTGCAAGGCTCTGCATCCGGATACACACAGTATCTGGGTGTTTCAGGGTGTATACAGGGTGTTTCATTTTATAATGATATGTCCAATATCTTTTAAAATTAATAAACAGTACATAAATCTTAAACGTTATCACAATACAAGATTAATATTATCAACTTGCCCCTTTTTAAGTACAGATTCATAATCTTCAAAAAAAAAAAATGGTAGCCCCGTTTAAAATTTCAAAAGAGGGCCGAGGGTCTTTAATTCTTGCATAATTTTAAAGGAAAGTTGTTAATATTAATCTTGTATTCTGATAAGTTTTTATGATGTACTGTTTATTTAACAAAATATTGAACAGATATGATAAATGAAACATCCACTATATTTGCACTTATCATTTCTGTATTTCAATTTATGCATCATGTTGAGTTTCATAAATGGGTATAAAAGACAAAATCTGGTCCACCAAGGCCTAAATATAGTCCATCGTTGGCTAAATACAGTCCAACAAGGACTAAACATGGTCCACACATGGTATAACGTTCCCACCCTAGATGTTAAATTTGTAATGATCCCATAGTACACTGCGTGGATGATGAAAGTGTGTGGTTCAACCTTTAACATTCCGTGCATTGTCCAAGCAAGGGTGTTTACATCCGTCTTAACCTAAGTATTTTTGTAGGTTGTTTTTTACGCCGTGCTAAGCCTGTTCTTGCCGTGCATGTCAAGACAAAAGTATATATATCCTTGTGTGTGTGTGTATTTGCTAGTCAGCATTCGTGTCTTGTACGTGTAGCCGCGTTCGTTGTTTGCGAGCATGTTCTCCACTTTTCTCTCTTCGTTGTGGTTGATGGATTTAAGGATTGCGCGATGGAAAATCCTTATGTTTGCTCCAAATTACCGCATGTTGTTGTTTGTCCCTACAACCGCCGTCCTCTCGTTACCAACGAAAGGGATTAGGCTGAAACCTGTGCTGCTTTGACCGCAGCTGGCCAGTGGTCAGCGGCTGCTCCAGGGGCTAAAAACCCGTTAACGTTGGGAAAGCTGGCGATGGACATTGCCATTTTGCCGGGGTAATAAATAACTATTTACGGCTATTTAGTCGCTTTCAAATCGTCCCTGGATCGACGCTACACGGGCTTACTAACGGTCTTTCTCTTGGTAATAATGCCAATTTTATGCTTTTGTCGATACGTTGATTAAATCCTGCTCTAATGCCGTTTAGCCACCTGGACAAAAAGCAAACGTATTTGGAAAAAAACAATTTATGTTTCTTGACACTATATACAGTTTATTCTTAGGTTCATCTTTTATGACGTGAATCTGGATTAGTTGAATTTGGCATCCTAGTTTAAAATATAAAAAAAAGCTTCAGTTAATGTGAGGTTAATTCTTATCACACTATACCTGTAATAATGCCGGTCTTTAAAAAAATATGTATATACAAATATACACGTGTCGTGTGTTGTGATTATCGAAATGTTAAAATGGAGGGTTTGCAGAAATTAATTTTAGTTTTAAAAATACACATGTTAAAATCATGTTAGTTCTAATGCAATTTGCATGCCTATACCTGGCAAATTATAAACAATCTGGTATATCTCTGTGCATGTTCATGTATGTGGGTATGTATTGACTTGTCATATATGGAAAGCCATATATTTTCCATAATTATGTATATTTCGGGAAGGGGGGATGGTCCACTATGGTCCTCGTTTTTACCAATGCAAATTGCGTTTTTACCAAAGAAAATTTGCTTTTTTACCATAGAAAAGTTGCGTTTTTACCATAGAAAAATTGCGTTTTTACCATAGAAAAATTGCGTTTTTACCACAGAAAAATTGCGTTTTTACCATAGGAAAATTGCGTTTTTACCATAAGAAATTTGCGTTTTTACCATAGAAAATTTGCGTTCTTAATTTAGAAAAATCGTGTTTCTACCTTAGGAAAATCCACACATTCGCTTATGTGGCCAAATCCGTATACACAAGAATAAGATATTTGGATGTAGGAATATTCTAAGTATTTTAAGTATCACATTACTTTGCGATGCAGTTATTACTAAGAAAGAATTGTGATAAACATCATCAGATCTAAGCATATTTCTTTTGTATTAAGTCTGTCCTAGGCAATTTTCGAAAATGTCATGCATTTCACTAAAATCAAGTAAAAGTTGTTTTAGTAGCATGTCTCAACAACTGCATATAGTATATAGCTACATAAATAGAGCGTAGTTATCGAGGAACTTCGGAAAATTCAATGAATGTCATTTTAACGTAATATGTTCTGGGATTCTCCTCTTGAAGGTTGGCAATCACTCAAAGCTTTCGTGTCACCAGTGATTGCCAACAATTTGAAATTGCCATAGACTCGATTTACGATGATGTTTTTTGACGTTTTCATATTTACTGAAATGGATTCGGAAACTCTGTATTATTTGTGAAAAGTAAGAAAATAACAATTTAGCTCGTAAAACACAACGGATGGGGAAATGTGACTGCCATATAGAGATAAATTTGCTGTTCTAACAACCAAAAGCAACGAATAAATAATTATAATTGCTCGTTTTATAAACTTCGTCATGTCATGTTCGGATCATTTTTCTCCAGTCTAGACACTGTCACGAGGAACAAATTTCACATATTTGATAAAAAAATACCGAGCTTTTAAATCTTAAAATTGTGTTTTTGTGACAAAATCCGAAGTACCCAATAAATTACGATTTATTGGGTTATCAGTAACTCTTGCATCACACTTCGTACCCTATTGTGAAAATTTAACTTTATGATATGTGACAATAAGGGTAAAATACTTTTTTTGTCACATGTCGAATTTAACCATTAATAGTTGATTAGATGTCTTAAAGTCCTATGCGTCTATGTTCTTACGTGGCTCATATATTTTTTTTAATATTATTCTACGTTTTTCATATTAACCTATTGCTCTATAATAGTGGGCGTCCATTGGTGAATATTTCTTGGTGGTAAATAATTGTTGAAGTAAATAGGAATAATTTGAAATTTATTTAAGAAGTAATTGCCTAGAGTATCTGGCTTCACCAGCGTGAGAGCATGCATCAAACTAGGGATTGCAGAGTCTAGTAAATTAGTTTTAATTTGCGGAATAGGATTTTATTAGAAAATATGAGCAACTAGGTCACATGAGCCTCGTCAGTAAACGCCCGGATGTACGTTGAAGCGCCGTAATGGTGCAATTAATGCCACCGACCACGCCCATTTGCAAGCATTAAAATATGAAAGAGGAACAAATGCTCTTCATATTTCGCAAAAATCGTGTTTCATTAGTTAAATACGCTTCTGTTGGGACATTATTTAACTAATAGAAGTTTGCCGAAAAGGAGCTTCTAGGGATCGTTATTACGGAATCTGCATCATTTTCCAGTGACAACATCTGTTTTTCAGAAGTTTTTGACATTGATTGCTTTGGCTAAATGCTTAATCGTTTTCGAAATATGGTTGAGGATGGATTTTTGGAATATGAGCAATTTAGAGCTTAAATGTCATAAAGAAAGAAATATGTCTTTTGCATCTTAGCATTAAAATGTTTCCACAAATGAGCATGTTTCACTTAACCAGGGTGGAAAAGATATGTATCTAATATGAATATATTTAGCCATATGACCAATTATGTCATGTATATCATGTAGGGGAGACCGGGGCACAGTGGGTACACGTTTTAGAATTCATTTTTTTTAGGAAAAGTATATAACTTGTAGCATTTAAAAAATATAACACTGTAATGTAGAAGCCTTCAGGATCTGTATAGATTTTGTCATCGTTTTAGAGTTACTTGTTTTTTGTTTTGTTTTTTGCTATAAAAGATTAAATTTGGTCGCACAGACTGTCCCATTCAAATCAGTGATCCACGCGAAATCAAGATAAATTTTACAAAAAGAACACCACATTGATTAATTGTGTTTAATTCAGCACGTCAATTTAAAATTCTAAGTTTAAATTTCAAAAACTATTAAAATAAAGTGTACTTAAAGCAGCTTTCATATTTTCACTGATCACTCGTCCAATTGTGATTTTTACTTTAAAACATAAATTTTAACTCGGTTTTTATTTAAAGTAATGATTAATGAGAAAATATGAAAATATTTTCAAAAACATTTATTGGGGTATGCTGGGACATGTCCCAATGTACCCCATAATGTTGTGGTCCACTGTACACCTGGTTAACCAATTTGATTTGAATAAGGCCTTTCAGCTGACTACATGGCTAATTAACATAAACTTTAGTTTGAAATTTAACTGGATATATACACTCGTCAATAGTATATTGCAGCATTACTAATGTTTTATAATTACACCTAGAATAAAAATCCAATAGCGAGCTGAATAATTACTTTAAAGAACAAAAACTTGAACTGCAAATATTTTTTTCTATACTTGTGTCAGATCGCAGCAATCTTGTTTGATGAAAGAGTGCTGCATACAGCTTTTTTGCAAATCAAAAGCTTTGGGTTGCTGATAAAACCTGATTTTATAAAGACGTTGTACCACTGTGCCCCTGTCTCTTCTATATGTAGTGTTTTCAGTAATTTGGCCACTCCCTGTATATGGCCATTGAATTTTTCTCCCTATATTAAATTGCCAACATTCCATACGATTTTAATAACATATGCTATTAAAATGACTAGTTTTGCATCGATGTTGTTATTAGGATTAAATGTCGACATTATTGCCGCTATCATGCACCGTCATTCGTAATTCTAATTGCATTATAATTCAGGTTTTTTTCTTCTTCTTCGGTTGCATCAAATAACTGCGACACGTAGGTTTACCAATTAAATGCTAACCCTAATTATTATAAATGCGATGGTATTAAAGGGGAATATAAATCAACCTAAAACGCAAATTGCCTAGCTCGATATTGCTAACTTCATACTGGAAACGAAGATAGGACTTAAATTACACATTGTAAATTTAGAATAAATCGTATGGATTAATGCAATAGTCTTGTGGGGAAAAAATATAGCTTAATGACGGTTAATGGAACTTTTAAATAAAGAAAAAGAGCGCAGGGATGGACCGAACTTTCTATCAGAAAGATAAATATAAACTATATACGTATATTTATATATATATATATATAAACATTCTTTAAGAAGATAAATCAGAACTTCGTGAAGAATGATTCGATTGAAATCAATTTTTGAAGTTATATACTTCAAATTTACTGGCGCTGCATGCAGGTGGCGCTGCATGTTAGCTTTATTTTGATTTCCGGTATGGCCATCGTCTGCTCAAACATGGCGTTTACAGGAAAATTGCACTGCGATAAAATTTTGCATAAAAACAAAAAATACGGTGCAAAAAGATTACTGAAAGTGTTTCCAGAAAAGGGATAGACTTCATTCACTTTTTAAAAAAAAATAGACCAAATGAGATCTGATTTATTATCTTAAGGAATGTGGGTTTTTTTTGGACACAGTGTAGATTTATCAGCTGTGTTGGGAAATTACTGCTTTAATACACAATTTATTTTTGGTATTTTTCAAAAAAAAGTTTGTGCTGAATATGAATATGCTCCACACACATGTATATGTCTGAAAAGATTTCTCATCAGATATAGCGTTTTTTATCCATTTATGGTATGACATATGGCCATGATTATTTTTAGATAAAAAATGGCCGTAAAAGATTTTTCCACCTGTTTTGTTTTTATAAATCCACGTTTTAATTACATTTTACCGAAATAAACATATCCTCAAGTTCCCGATTTATATTTCCAAAAACTTTAATAAGACTATGAATGCCATCGCTATCAAATGTCAGATAACACGCTTTTTAGAATTGAACATTTTGACTTTTTCGAAGCCTTTTTTGATTTCGTTTCTTTTAGAGACAAGTAGATAACGCTGTAAAATAAACGGATTGTGCAAAAAATAAGTAAAATAAATGCAAAATGGTAAAATTGACAAGATCATTGTTATCGCTGCTTGTTCACATTGCCCATTGTACATGTATGCAAGAAGTTCCTATCGTCCTATATGCAAGCGTGTGATACTGGCAAACTCAATTTAGCGCCAACATAAAATCCACCGTATAGTCAGTCTAATTCGAGCCAATCTTTATTGTTGGTCGTGTTTTTTTTTCCTCTCCATTGTCCAAGTGCGGAGCAACAACATTGGCTATTGGCCAGTCATTCTTCGTGGACACAATGGATCTCACAATTGGCTATTGCCTTATATCTTCTGGTTTGCACTCGTTTTCCCTCGTGCCTTTGCCTTAGACGAAAAAAGCAACCAAATGGCTTTACTATTAGAGCCATAGACCATGTTTTGGCGAAAGAAAAAAAATCATTTTTGTTAGGCTATTAAAAGTGTTGTCATACGTTTGCTAACGTTTTCTTTAGACCCTGTTGGTTTAGTCTTAAGGGAGAGATACAAAACTTACACACGGTGAATCGACATTGGTTTAGTCCAGACATCCAATAAATTAAATGAAATGGTAAAGACAATTTATTGTCATGAAATAAGGCAAAAATACGGATGTAAACATGTACAATAAACATAGGCTGTGTCAATTACATTGAACATAAGTGGACATGCTATATATGACTCATTTTATATATTGCATAGCTAGACCAAAAATTTGACGTATTGAAATATATTTGGCATGGCTAATAAATGCACATGTATGGCCTTAGATACCTTGGATTGCATGGTTATTGTGTTCGTATATCCCTCTATGTGAAGATTTTTTGGCATGCTTTTGTTAGCCATATATACTCGGTATATAATTATAGCCATTCAAAGGATATGTCAATACGTGGATGTGCATTGTACAAACATATGGCAAGTATAAATGTATAGGGCCTATATGTATACAGTACAAATTTTTGACCCATAAATTCAGAGAATCTGTGAGTCATATAAAAAGTAGAACCCAGCAAAAAAATCACAACTTCTTGAAAAATGCTTAGATTTAAATTAAATTTGGCGCTTATATAGAGCCATAATTTAGGGAAAAAAATCAATTATAAAATGTGTTAAAAATGTTCTCCAGTGACCTTTACACAAACCCGGAATCTAACGCGCCATTCTTTGATGGACGAATCGATCGATTATACGCTGGTCGAGTTCAATCCAAATTTTCTTAATTCGTAGTTTCTTGTTTTCGATATTATTAATCTTCGATTTGTAAACCTTTTCCTGGAGAACTCCCCAAATTTTGTAGTCCACTGAATTTAAGTCCGGACTGTTTGGTGGCCAGTTGTTGGTTCGATGAACTGTGGCGTCGCATGTCCGGAATACATTATTTCTCTATGTAATTGACAAATTTTATTTAAATCGAAGTATTTTTCACGAAGTTGTAATTTTTTTATTGGGTTCTACTTTTTTATAACTCACAGTGTATATGCTACAGTCAATGTGTCAAGCTAGCCAATTTGTAAAATGACTGACCTAATGAGTCATTTTACAGAATGACTGATTAGGTCAACAGTTGCAGGTTGCAGTTTTTTTTACAAAATGACTAAAAATTTAGCTTGATTATTTATTTGACTTATTGCCTGGTTAGGTTCGGTTACGTTAGGTCTCATTATGGGACCAGTCATTTTGTATTTCCAGTCATTTTACACATTGGCTGGTTTAACACATTGACTGTAACATATGCAGTACAAGCTCAATGAAGACTGTTTATTTTAAAATAAGATGTTCACCTAAACTATTAATGGACACTGTTAACGGTGGCTGTATTCAAATTTTCCGCGAATCATGACAAGTTTTCTTAACTCCTTGTTTGCAATTCCTGATGATGAGTTGATTTGCTATTACTTTGAACTTAACTTCATTCTCCTTGACCTTTCAAGCTTTTCGACCATGGTCGTAAGTTTCTCCAGATAAATTTACGATCTTGTTGTGTTGTTTCGCGTAATTACAAATTGATCTTAAATCTGCATATACGAGTTTATTAAGCTAATTTATATTGTCGGTAATTAGCAGCCAACACCTCACCTTAATCACCCTAATAACTTCTAAGAAAGTAAGGGCAGGTGCGATTAAGCGTGATTTAAATAAGTTGAGAAGATCGTAAAAACTGCTACTTCGGCCATTCTTGCTTTCTTTATGACCTGCTGTATTTTATACCAGATGGGTTCCTTTCTGCCCATTGGTCCTCTTCTGAAAGCTAAGATTTGCATGTTCTGAAGCAATGACACCATTGTTGAACTTTATTATTCTTCGGGTTCGAGAAATTTTACATTTTACAATATACCAGAATGCCAGGCTTAACTAGCCATTTTAATACAAAGTTCCATATTTAGGATGAAACGGAAATGTTAATTAAAGGAATATCAGAGGCGTTTTTGTGTTTTTAAATCTCCGTTTTATACAACGTTT
The DNA here is from genome assembly GCA_034698625.1 of Julus scanicus. NCBI lineage: Eukaryota > Metazoa > Arthropoda > Diplopoda > Julida > Julidae > Julus > Julus scanicus. The sequence goes on from JAQGBW010005597.1 coordinate 9,403, forward strand.
CTGATTGTAACAAACTTCGGAAACATATCACGTCCCATTTTTCAGATGTCCTTAAAATTGTAATTTCGCTTCTAAATTTCAAATTTAACAAGTGGTTGTTGCCATTAGAGAGGCAAGTTTGCCACAGGGTTTCTCTAGATCGGTTTTGATCTTGATATATAGTCTTGCACAAATGTATGCCTATAGAGTTAAGTTAGTAACGGCCCGTAAACTGTACAGTGGGTAATTAAGAGCGCTGTAGTAAATGCATAGAAAATGTATCAAAAATCGATAAAGTAAAATGAAGTTTTTTAGCTTTGAGATGTTCATCTTCTTCTTATCATTTGCTGATTCGCTGTTTGGCCTATTAAAGCCTCGTTTTAATAAAAATAGCGAGACAGCTTTTCTCCATTAGACCCAAACGAAGACACGAATCCTTTTTTCATTATTTCAAAATTGGCTATCTTCTAGCAATTATATTCAGATTTAGATTGCCTATTTTCAGCCTAAATAAGTCTTCATCATTTTCTTACCTCGATGATCTTAATGTCACCTTGGTACGTGGCTTCCACGCCTTGGCAACGCTTTTGGCAATAAAATAAGTTTTTTTCTCGTTATTTATGACATAATCCGGGTAATAATAAGGATTTTATCTATAAGACAAAAAAGATTACTCCCTCCGTTTTCTTGTCACACCGAAAAAATGGTTTATGTGCCACGGTCTTCCGGGACTTAATTTCGCGAAATTGTTTAGTGCCTAGTTCAGCAACTTTGTCGACAAAATTGTTCTTAGATATGTTGCGCTAATTGTGTGCACTTTGCTATTTGGGAAGATTTTTCTCAATCGATATTATTCCAAAATAGAAGCAGGTCTTGGAAACCGCTAACAATGATAGCTTTTTAATCCCCGATTAAAACCTTAGAAAAAAAAATCTTATTTTCCAACTTTTTAAAGCATTTGCAAAAGTTTATGATAATCAGATGACCTCTTTAGCGCTAAATATTTATATGTTTTTAAATGGAGTTGAAGCGTGGTTATATGGGTGTGTTTACAGGTCAACCAAGCGAAAAATACGTTTGTTAATTTAATTTCCGTAAATAGACGATCAATCTTTACCTTAATCCAATATATGTATATGGTTGACCAGTGGTCAATATACGCTTTTGTTTGTGTGGGAACTGAAATCCGTAAGTTTGAAATGGAGATGAAAATAGGGAGAAGACGAATTTATAGGCTGATGTAGCTCTGAATCGTGTTACATCTTTTTTTAGTACACCGTATATTTTAAGCAAAAAAAAAGGAGATATGTCACAATGTAGAAGTGGACTCGCAATATCTTCGTATAAATACGTTTTTCTGTATGCTGTCCTCGTGTCATCTTGAGCAGAAAAAGGAAATATCGAATGGACTCCTCCATTGTCCGGCGAGTAATCCAAAAAGCTGTTGCTCCATCACAAATGTTATATCAAGATAGTAATGTATCGTATTGGAGTAAGTGTCTGTCTGTCCAGTTAGATTGATGACATCATCTGTCCGAAGCGATGCTTTGGTATTAATATTGAGCAAAAAAAGTCCTAGCTTGGCCAGTAGCCATTACTGATGGTCATTGCTTGCTTGGCCGTTCTTCGTGTGCGAGGGACTTTTGTGAACGGTCATCAATAGCCTTTGACCAGTGGTCAAGCGGAGAAATGATATTGCAAAAAATCGACCAGCTTGCAACGGATTCGTGCCGTGCATTTCTTAAAGGATTTTCAATTTCGAAATCTACTTTGTTGAATGTCAACTTGGAAACCGGGAGATGTTACTCCGGTGATTTCAAAAGATGATCATCTTCGTTAAAACACTTGTGAATTACATCATTTGGAGGGTTTTAATCATTGATCGTATTTTTGAGAAAATGATCTTTATATGTTAAACTAAATTCAATAGTATTCTACATTTTTGTCAACAGTTGCAGTATAGAGGCATTGTATTAATCATGATCAAACTTAATGTTTTTATAGTGATTAATCTTAAATTTTAGTGACCATAAAATAAGCTGACGCTTTTAAACGTTAAGATGACATGTAGTATTAAGAACATGACCAAGTTCTTACTATTTAAAATGTCATTATTTTTCATTGATGTATAGTTGCAGAGTTGTACAGTTAGTACTATATGGTTATACGTTTGTATAAATAGACGTGTAGTTGTATATAGTTTGTGCATGTTGTATACATGCACAGTTTATACAGTTCGTATATATACTTGTCAAGTTTGTAGAGGTTGTATACATATATAATTGTACATTTTGTATACCCAGTATGTACAGTATGTAAAATTTATATTCACCCCACCACCTTGTTCATGCTATGGATGCTTATAACATGTTTCATAATCA
>JAQGBW010005598.1:0-11762 GCA_034698625.1 Julus scanicus
ATCTCTCGATTAAAGAGAAATTTAAATGCTGTAAAAAGAGGCAAGACCTCCAGCAGACGATATGCAGTCGAAAGTCCTGGGAAGGGTGCCCACACCGTTCACAGCCATTTTTCCCGGGAGATAATCCACCTACAAACCGATCCCTTCCCGGGAGGTGTCCCAAAACGCGCCCATTGGAGTGCCTACAGATTCAAAACAAATATAAACAAACAAATTACAAATGTCCTGTTTTTAGCTTTTACTTTAGAGATCTGACTTTCTGTTAATGCAACATAAACTATTTTTACCAAGGTTTTTTCCTTTCTTTGAGCTTGTTTCGCAAACTTTGCACTAACATGGCCAGATCTTGAAATTTCGTTTTGTAAATGGACATTGCAAACCATTATCACAGGTGAATGAAGAATAACATTGGTGTGCCTAAAGATTCAAACAAAAATAAACAAACAAATTACAAATGTCCTGTTTAAGCTTTTACTTTAGAGATCTGACTTTCTGGTAACGCACCACCAACTTTGCACTAACATGGCAAGATCTTGAAATTTCCTTTTGTAAATGGACATTGCGAACCATTAACCCAGGTGAATGAAGAATTACATTAGAGTGCCTACAGATTCAAAACAAAAATAAACAAACAAATTAAAAATGTCCTGTTTTTAGCTTTTACCTTAGAGATCTGACTTTCTGGTAACGCACCACCAACTATTTTTACCAAGGTTTTTTCCTTCCTTTGAGCTTGTCTCGCCAAATTTGCACTAACATGGCCAGATCTTGGAATTTCGTTTTGTAAATGGACATTGCAAACCATTATCCCAGGTGAATGAAGAATTACATTGGAGTGCCTACACATTCAAAACAAAAATAAACAAACAAATTACAAATGTCCTGTTTTAGCTTTTACGTTAGAGATCTGACTTTCTAGTAACGCACCACCAACTTTGCACTAACATAGCCAGATCTTGAAATTTCGTTTTGTAAATGGACATCGCGAACCATTATCCCAGGTGAATGAAGAAGTACATTGGAGTGCCTACAGATTCAAAACAAAAGTAAACAAACAAATTACAAATGTCCTGTTTTTAGCGTTTACTTTAGAGATCTGACTTTCTAGTAACGCACCACCAACTTTGCACTAACATGGCCAGATCTTAGAATTTCGTTTTGTAAATGGACATTTTTCTTAAAGCAGACACAACATTTAATAACTGACTTGATTTGCCTAATTGTTTTTATATGAAATAGAGAACAGCTTGATTTATGAACACAGTAATCTGGAAAATCCAAGAAAAAGTACAATGTAGTTGAATTACGTTTCTGATTTTGTAAACGTCTACCCTAGTTACATACTTTGTGCATGTCGCTTGGCAGGTGCACGGTCGTGACACTGATGCATACGGGAACACTTTAAAACCTACGGGCCCCCTCCTCAAGCTGTTCACGCTCCCTCACTCCTGGCAACACTTCTACACCTGGACGATGGTTGCATGCGGACCTTGCCTTGGCTGCCTTTAACCAAAGTTTGACCGTGTTTTCAACAACAGTTAAGGTACACTTCTTGTCAGTATTTTCAGACTTTATCATTGCTCCTGCAACAAACACAAAATATTCACATTTGAGAGACAAGCAAATTTAATTAAAACATTTCCATCTGCATTATGGAAAAACGCCAACTTAAAAGTTCATTGTAAGGTGTCTTACTGCGTACAACTTCTCTCAATTTCAGACGTTTAAAAATTCTTTTGCCCTTTCTCCCATCCCAGTTAAATTGAAGTGCAGTAACTCTGCCTAACAACCTTACCATCACCTTTCTCGTTTTCTCTTTGACATCCTCCCCGCTAATCGACAAAAGATGTTGTATCTATAATTAACAGCCGGATTTAGATAAATAAAACCCTCGGAAAATCAAACCCAAGCTAAAGTATTTCGCTACACATACAAGCAAAAATTTGTTATTTCCCTCGGATATCCACTTTTCCATTTCATCTACTTCATCATGTGAATTCAACAGCGGCTGTGGCATGTCTTCCAGCATTTCGGAAGAACGCCAAGCTACAGCCATGGCTTTTCTGAGTAACTCGTTGTTCTCTTTTAAAATGCTACGCATCTCTTCGTGTTGCATGAATACAGTTTGTTCAAATGCTGGAATGCAAATGTATCAAAAACAAGGTCAAATTTTAATTTGTGATTTCATCCTCGTTCACGTCATAACTTGTAAAAAACTAGGCAGTAATCTATTAGTCAAATTGGAATGAATGAGAAATTAGGCCAACCTAAAAATTTTGTCTACAAAGAGGAAAGAGCATTTTGCGTGTATTCACCACCTGTGCTACTACTGCTACTCGCTCTTCCCAGGCTACTTAAAGGTCTTTCTTGCTCAGCAATGGTTGTCGGCCAACTGTGTTTTCTCGAGAGCGAAGGTGTGTTTTGGTCACCGCAATAAAGCCCCAAATTCAAATGGCGATAGGTTCTTGCTTAATCGGCACCTACAAACAAAGTGGTATGTGCCGCACAGGAAATAGAAGACTTTGATCCATGGCATGGAGAAGATGATTGTGAATTTGTTACATCCCTGAAGGGGGGTCAAGCCGTCATTGACATTAATGGGCTTTGATGTTTTTGATTTTTTTGGAATAAGATTTTTGGTGCCGATATCTTCGGCCTAACATTTCGTGATACTTTTAGGCATTTGGTTCTATCGCCACCAAATTCGCACTCAGTGTCACTGGATCATGGCTCAGATGAAGTATAGTCATATCGCTTTGGGATTTTTCTTTTTCGCTTGCGGGCATTTCCATCATCCGCATCCTCCCACTCATCACATCAGATGTCAATTCTGCTCTTTTTAAGATCGTGCGAGCCTTTTCGTAAGTTTCTGAAATATTGGTTGCAAATTAACGGTATACTTTTAGCTAAGCCAGGTATTTAGCCACATAAATATTCTCGACAAAGCAAAAAATTTTAGGCAAAGGTTTATTAATTTACCAGGGTTCCCCCACAAATAAAATATTTAACTTCCCTGACTTTTCCAGGTTTTAAAATTTTTTTCCCTGACCAGCTCAAACTGCCGAACATTTGTATTTTAACTGGAAAAAAATTGCCTTTTTCCTACCGAAAAGTGGATTTTTCAAGAGAAATAATCTGATTTTTAATCCCGAAAAGTGCAATTTTGCATCAGAAAATTACCTGCTGTCCATTTTATTGTAATGGGGTATGCAACCCAATTTGTTTTAGGTGGTTCTCTTTGTCTTTGAAGTTTTGAAATGTCAAGTTTGACAGAGAATGGTGGCCAAAGAGCTTTGGTTCCGTCGTCAACGAGCCAGGAACTGCAGACAATGTCTACCTGATTTGTCTCCGTAAAACACACAATCGCATATGCAAACATCCTGTAATTGAATAATGCTAGTGCATTAAACATATATATTTGTTTAATCTACACCTGTGTTTCATGCAGACATCTAACCAATTTCAAATACGGTATAATGGTTACCATTTGTGTAATTACAACATGTAAGTAAGTGTGACTAAAAAGGTCTCACCCCGTCTTGCATTTTTCCAGAAGGATCATAGTCTTTATTTGTCTGTGTTTGTTAGTACACAAGGTGGCATAACACTTCCTTGTTAGATAGGAATACCTTAAGCCGACCCTTACTGAGATGCACACCTGACATTACAACACTTAAACGATTATGTAAGTTTGACTACTTATGTTACATTTAAACCAGAAATGGGCAAAATACTATGGATATGTGTGGATCACATAGGATATGCTAATAACATGGATGTGTGTCTGAATTGCATGTGAAATTGCATAAAGTTCTGCCATCAACATTTTAACACTTGTAAAAAAGAACAACTCCAACAGATTTTTGGTAGGATATGTCAACATTGCAGTAGATTTCTATAACGGCAACAGTTTATGTACATGGTTTACCTGGAAAACCGGTTAACAGTATTATGTAGGTGAAGTCTTCCTGTCACATTGCCGTTCCTTCAAGCATAAATTACATGAAAAAAATGCTAAGGCTGAGCGTTTTATGTAGTTGTTTTGAAAAAACACCAAAGACATGTTTAAGTATGTGTGTAACATGGATATGTTTTTGTGTCTTTGTGAATGTAACGTTTACACAAGTTGTATATGTGTAAACTTATAAAACAGTAATTTTTCATAAATTGCAACAAGGACATCACGTTTTTTGAACAAGGCCCATAGTACAAAGGTGTGGAAAAATGTAATGTGCGCTATACACTCTTTTCAAAATTTGTCAATTTTGATTTTTTCAACATTTTCCAGATATAGAAAAAGAAGTTCTATATCAGTAAATAAAGTGAACATCTTGAAAGGAAAAAAAGGCAAAAATAATCGTAACTTTGTGTATGTCTATCCATTTGTTCTACTGTTCATGTTAATAGACCCATTTAGGAATGTTTAATTTACGTAGTTAGGCTTTATATTTTCCCTAATTATCTGTATGCTGCTTCAAGATTGAAGCATTGAAAAGGAAAAGAAAAATTTCGGAAATTGTGAACAAGGAAATCACATTTTTTGAACAAGGCCCGTGGTACAAAGGTGTGGAAAATCATAATGTGCGCAATACACTCTTTTCAAAATTCGTCAATTTTGATTTTTTTCAACATTTTCTGGATAAAGAAAAAAAAGTTTTATTAGTAAATAAAGTGAATATCTTGAGAGAAAAAAAAGGCGAAAATAATCGTAACTTTGTGTATGTCTAATCATGTGTTTGAATTTTCATGTTGATCGACCCATTTAGAAATATGTTTAATTTACGTAGTTAGTCTTCATATTTTCCCTAATTATCTGTATACTGCTTCGAGATTGAAGCAACTGGTTAAGAAAATACTTTTCTTTACTCTTTTTCTTTGTTGCGATTATGAAACATAGTTGTTTCATATCTGGTTTAACTATGATTTTTGTCCTGATCTATATTTATTGTCAGCTGAATACTTTCGGTATATTTTCCCAAGTACTCTACCTGCAATGACGCACCTAAAAGTTTCCTACATAGAGCCCTGTATACATGTGACATGATGGATAGCCTTTTGGTTAACTGAGTGGCTTACCAACTCAAAGAAAATTAAAAATCACCATGTTATGCTCGTTATTGCATATGGTGAAATAACAACCTGTACGACATAGGACACTCGGTCAACGAACATACCACGTAATTTAATACCTTGGTATATTGCTTTTACAGGTTATTTTACATGTCTATGAACAGTAGACATAGATAATATAACATTGATGGCAAAACTTTTTGCAATTAAGAGGTCCAGGTTTAAATATAAACACAAATGACGATTTGCAAAATGCCTATTTTGTGGGCAGTAAAGGAAATATAACAAATCCGTTTCCACGTGGAAGAGCAACGCACTTATTCTTAATCTGCTGTGCTGACCACTTTTTTGTGTGTTCTGATAAATTTCGAGCTAAAAACTCATCAAGCAATGTTGATTTGCAAGGCACTTTGTAAAAGGCAGTTATGTTTTCGTACAATTTACCGATGTTTTAAATCAATCCATTGCTTTGCTTAACTATGTTCATCACTAAAACAATAGATAAATCTTTCATCATACAGCAATGGTTTCCATTAGAAGTTGAAATTGTAAAAGATGGGGTTATTAGTTTGCGGAATTGATCACAATGAATGTTCTCCACAAGTAGACCATTTTTATGTAAACCCCGAAGAACCATTTCATCATCTTGAAATAAAACGTTTTGCGTGCCACTAAAGTAATCCTTTTTGTGGAGCCTTCGCACGAGTTGCTGCAAAGGCCAGTTTGGTGATCTGATTAGTTTTTTAAAAACTCCCAAATGTGACTCAAAGGGAAATGCACTGTAAGCATCTTAACAACCAAATCTTCTTACGTCTTCCGCAATGTGGATAAGTCCATGGACATTTGGAACTGCAAATTCTGGACCATACAGATTAATTGCTTCCAAAACAAATTGTTTCAAGAGGCGGTCAGCATACTGAATTGCATCGTCTGTAATGTTTGTCCTTACCAGAATTGAAACTGCAACGTGGAGCAGTAAGAAATGGTCTAAGTAAGGGCGTGACAAATTATGTTTTAAAACAACAGGACCCGTGTACAACAAGAACTGACAGAACTCGGTTGCCTTCCACCTGTCAATTTCAGCAATAGGTCTAGGTTTTCTAGCAAACTCGAGAGGAACGTGTACCTTTAGTCCGGTAAGTGAATCGGATAAATTGTTTACATGGCCTTTAGAAATGCGTTCTCTACCCTTCTTTCTTGTCAGCTGTAGTAGAATTTTTTTGGTAACTTCCAAACAGATCAAATGCATGTAATCACCGGGAAACTGGTTGACCATGTCAATTGGAATATCAAGAAATGGAAATTTTTGGTGAAGGTGATGTTGTGGGTCCCTTTTTTGTCTAAAAGATTCGTCAGTTTTTAATTCACAGTCAACTTCTGGAAATGTCATTCTACCTCTCCAAACGCCTTTCTGTGTGCATTTGTCACAGCTGCTGTAGGCCATATGCCCTTTAGTGCATTTAACAAAAGATTTTGCAAGAGTATCGCAAATGATAGGACCAGTAAGTTTTAGGATGTAATTTGTCCCATTGAATTAAAATCCATTTTCAAAAAGCAATTTAAGTTGAGAAACAAACTCTTTTAGAAAGAGTTCTTTAAAAGAACCGCAATAAACACCCACAGGAAATGGCGTTTGGTCCACTGACTCAATCAGAATGCATAAGATAGGCCAAAACTGCATTGCAGAGCTTTTGAATAGTGGAAGACCATCGATGTTTGTTTTTAAAGTGAGTTGTACCCCGTCTTGGCTATTTGGGAGGTCATCTTTCAGACCCTTTTGTAATTTCTTTTTTATTTCCTTTTCCAAACCGAAAAGGAAGTATTCCCCATCACCTATAGACTGAATGTCATGCGAGCGTGGAGTTCCAAGAACAGACCGTGGGTCCTTTAGAAGTTGATGAAAGTTTCCCAGAATTTGAAGCAAACCTCTGAATGTGTTATGATTTACATTATATGTCAAAGCCCAGTCACGTAACATGTCTTGTAAACTTTTTTCATCCCTGCCAACTTCGTAATGAGGATCATCATCATCACTTGGATCTGACTCCGGCCAATATCTTAACTCATTTTCCATGCTCGTATTACTGTCTGAAGACTCATTGTCAACGTTTCTGCCATCACAGACCTGTGCAGGTTGTTGTGTTGACGATGAATCAGCAGAATCTGACAAATTAGAGTCATCAGTAGCCCTGCTAGAGGATGGTACAACATATTCCACCTCTTGCATGTAACGTTCTCTAACTTCAACTTCTTTTAAGGCTTTTTGAACATTTCTTCTAATCTTTCAGCGACGCTGTTTGTCACCGCTAAACTTTTTAACTTTGGGCATTTTGATAGAAATGGATGGAAATTCCAAGCACTTTTAAAAATAGATCCAAAATTTGCACTTAACTCTCTTTTTCAAAACCCACACAAGTCGCCAAGAGAGGATTACACCCTTGTAACACTGTCAGGACTGCACACTCAGAACCTAAAAGAAACAAAACATGTGCAGCACAAGTGCATGCATGCATATTATATACACACTGTAATGCTGGGGCAAGGACACAACAACATGGTTAAACTTATAAAGCGACGTAATTCACACTGGCCATTGTCAATAGAAACGACTTGCTATGAAGTATGTACTTCATCAAGAGGGCATCTCCAGAAATACTTAAGCGAAGTGTACATACAATAGAGTACTTGTTCTCTGATACCTATACTGGAATCAAGACTTTCTTCAGAAGGTTTTTTATACAGTGGTACCTCCCTTACCAGACACTCCCGAATAACGGACACCTCTAAATAATGGACATTTTTACCAGTCCCACTCCTTTTATAAAGAGACAGTCCATGTTATTCCCTCTGGATAGAGGACACTCTTAATAACGGACAGATATTTTTCATAAATTCATAAATATTTGCATAAATTATATCCAAATTGGTTGCAATTTCAGTTAAACACAGCTGGAATTTAACAAATGCTACATTTCAGCTGTTTTTCACAATTTTCCAACTGTTTCGAATCATACATACAGTTTGGCATAAAAAAGGGAATGTATTTCATAAATTCGTAACTTGTTTTGTTTTTCAATTAAAGTAAATCCAACTAATGTGTATTAAATAAATGTGCCAACAAAATACCTAATTCAATTTTTACTGAAAGTTCTTTATTAAATGAAATGCATGCCCCAAAGATGCTTGCCCCATTGGGCAATCAACCAGTAGATTACTGTTTCATCAAGTTCTTTCCAATCATCCAGAGTTTAGAAGTTTAACTGTTTGACATCAAAATGCTGCATGAATTGTGGCACCATATAGTGACCTAACAAAATTTCTTGTTCTTTAAAATGTACAAGTTATTGCATGTACAGTAGATGTGCTGTATAATAGTTTTGGAGACCCCCGAAAAGCACATATATGGACAACACAAAATTAATTAAGGGCAGAGTCATTGATAAGGGAGTATTAAGAGAAAAAAGGGCAGTGTTGAAAAAACCAGGACTTTAGAGGTCAACATCCTGGACTTCGTTGACTATTTCTTTTCTTTGTTTTTTCCAGGTGCTGACGTTGAGTGTTCCTAATCATTTCCTGTAGGGTAAAATCCTCTTGTGACTACATTATTTCAAATCAAAACACATTCACTATCAAAAATGCAGTGGTGACAACCATCATCGTCGAAAAATTCAAAGAAATGTCCAAAAAGCAATAAAAGAGGTTCAAGATAATGCAATTTACATGCAAGATGTAGAATTTAATATGCCGTCTACGAGCAGGGTATTTGTCAGATTCGAATGCGTCATATACTCCAAAGTACGGCGGTAACGACAAAACAAAATGTTTTCGTCATCTAAATTCGGAGAATTTACAAATGTATCACAGAGATGAAAACAGCTCTGATGTATCCAGAAATGCTAGTAGGCCAAGGAGAAATGTAGAAGACAAACAACCTTACTGTAACTTTGAAAGAGAGAGGAGTAGCAGTAGTACATGGGAATACATCCAGAATAATGCTGTGGTCACGCGGGCAGAATTCTTAGATTTGGCCTGCTTTTACATTAATTCTAATTATACTTATTGATATTGCTTAGTTTCTTTATAAATTATAATACAAATATGGATAAAATTACACATGTGAATTACAACATATTTTGTTTATTTGTATTTCAGCATTCCAAAATATTTTTTCCAGGAACTTCATTTTATTCTAAAAAAGTTTTGGAATTAGGAAAACGTTCATCAAAATCTAAAGAAATTTCAGAAGGAAGTGAAGATGATGATGTATCTGATTTTGAAAATCAATTAGAAGGGGATGATTTCTCTGGTCTTTCATTTGATGACAGCTGTGATGATCCAGATGCTGAAGAGACAAATTTAGAATCAAGTAATACTGAGAGCAAAGAATCGGAAGATGATCGGCCTATCTCATCAAAATGCATTGTGCAAAATTCTAACAACACTAAAAAGATGAAATCCACATCGGTAATTTCAACGATTGTCAAAAATTCCAGTGTTGAAACAAATGGAGTTTCATCAACAAGAAAAAAAAACAAAAAAGGCTTCAAAAAGAGTTTTGTGGAGAAATTCCTTTCTTCTAAAACAAGAAAAAGATGTGAAGTTTATTGGAAATTCCAAGTTGCTGCAAGAACTTCTGGATCTTCAAACAACTTTTCAGTGCTTCAAATGCTTTTTCAATGATTCTTTGATAAAGTTCATTGTTGATCAAACAGTGCTTTATTCTGTACAATCAAGGCCTGACAGAACAATTGATGTTGATGTTGAGAAAATGGAATTGTTTATTTTAATTGTGATTTGGATGTCAATGGTTCATCTCCCACGCTCTAGTTTATATTGGAATTCCTAATTTCGCCTGAGCCAAATTGTTGATTTTATGACTGTGAACCGTTGGGAAGAAATAAAACGTTTTTTTGCTTTTCAATGACAACAGTACAATAAAAAGCAAAGAAGATCCAAGTTTTGACAAGTTGCATTAAGTCCGACCACTTTTAAATGCATTGAAGAAGCAAATAAATACATTGCCAAAGGAGGATAAGCTTTCAATTGACGTGCAAATCATACCATTTAAAGGCTCACAGCTCGCTAAAGCAATATAACAAGAACAAACCTCACCGTTGGGGTAACAAAGTATACGTACTCTCCGGTGTTTCTAGCATGTGCTACGATTTTGAGTTTTTCACCGGAAAAGAAGACCACCAATTACCAGATGAAGCAGATTGTGGAAGAAGTGGTAATGTTGTAATTCGATTGTCAAGAGGAATTCCACAAAATGAAAATTAAAAACTTTACTTTAACAACTACTTCAACAGCTTGAACTTACATATAGCTCTTGCTAAAAATGGAATATTATCTGTGGGAACTGTGCGTATAAATCGATTGCCTGCAACTGGCATTATTGAAGACAAGACTTTAGCTATAAAAAAAAGAGGATCGTTTGAAGAAAAAACCGCTAATGTAGATGAAGTTGATATTTCATTAGTGAAGTGGTCCGATAACCGATGTGTAAATTTGTTGTCAACTCATGTTGGATCACAGCTAGAAGGAAAAGTAAGAAGATGGTTTTAAAGAGACAAGTCTTACCATGATATCCAGTTACCTCATGTGGTAGCTGAATACAACAAACACATGGTTGGTGTTGATTTGCTTGACTCGCTCAATGAGCTATACCGTAATCGGTTGCATTCAAAGAAATGGTATTTTAGAATTTTTACACATTTCTTGGACATGACTATAACTAAATCATGGTTGCTCTATAGAAGAATTGGAAATGAACTTCAGCAGGAAAACAGGCCAACCATTACCTTGGCAGAATTTAAAGTTGAAGTTGCAGAAAGCTTGTCAAAAGTAAATAAATCCAACATCAAAAAAAGAGGCAGGCCATCTGCCTCACCATTACCACTTCAAGCAAAACGGCATTGTATGTTTCGTGTTTTATGTTTATATTTTATAAATGTTTTGTCAGTGCATACTTAGCTTTAAACAAATCTAACACATATTGTCTTTATGAAAACAATTCTCCGACATCCATCGATCACTTTGTCCAAAGCAAATGGAACGCTGAACATGGAAGCGGTGACGTCATGCACGTCATGAACTGCGCACTTGCTAACGAACTTTAAATTTCGAATTCAAATTATACCAACAGTTTCTAATCATACTGATGAAGTTTTAGAATTTAGATATCTGGTTTTCCATGTAAACTTGTCCTGATATACCTACTTAAATTTTACTTTAAATTTGTAACGTGTGGCCAGGCCAAAAAACGTATAGGCCAATCGTAAAATACATTCGCCACATGCAAGTTACAATATTGAAATGTGTGTGTGGAAAATGTATTTTTCGAGTGGCCTACACATTGTTTTAAATCATCCAAGCCACACATTACAACTTTCAATTAAAATTTAAGTAGGTATAATTTGCATTTCTAACACCAGCCCCCCAACATTGAAGATTACCAACATTGCATTGCAAAGACACGGAAGCAAGATTAAACAAAGCAGAATACCGATTAAGTAATTCAGCACTTACACCTTGTAGTTCCACTTCCGAAATTTCCACCTAATCTCCATTTTTAAACACAAACTTAAACAAATCTTACACATATCGTCTTCATGAAAACAATTCTCCGACATCCATCGATCTCTTTGTCCGAAGCGTATGGAACGCCGAACATGGAAGCGGTGACGTCATGC
>JAQGBW010005599.1:0-11760 GCA_034698625.1 Julus scanicus
GAGGTAATAAAGGCTAAGGGTGGCCATACACATCATTAAATTTGTAGCAGTATGTCAGCAAAATATTTGTTCACATGTTGTGGCAACTGTAATTGGACATTTTATTTTTATGTATAGTCTCATGTATGTTCTATGTTTTACTTTTTGATGGTAAAGTTTATTGGATGTTTGTGAAGACAATAAATGTACACAAGCATGTATGTGAACAATTGTTTGAGTCACTGTAAGTGGTAACCTCAACTTAGTTTATTATTTTTTGCTGTTCCATTTTGGATATTCCCTTAAAAAATCATTGGGACCAATAAAATTTATTTATTAAGACATTAGCGAGGTTTATTCATTTTTACATGGGTCTCAAGTCGGGACAGGCACATTTTATGCTTTTAAAGAGGGTATTCTACACAGGATGCATTTAGACAGGTTCTACTATATTGTTTTATATGGCCCAATGGCCATATATTCTACGCATGGCTTTATATGACACATGCACATCCAAACATGTAGCTTTTTGCCCAGAACAGATTTTGGAAATCTCTGCAAATCTGCCCACCACATTTGACCATAGAGGGCACTACGTTCGATTTTCGATACTATATATATATATATATATAGGGAGTATTTGAAGTGCAATGGCTTATCGGGAGTCATTAATGTAAATGTATTGATTGGCGTGAACCCCATTAACATATTGGTTTTCACCCCCTTCACTACCCTCACCTCTCGTCGTCCTACCCCAACAGACCCCGGGGGCATTCAATTAATACGCGCCTCGGCATTTGCATTTAAAACGGACTTTTGTATAAAAACCATTAAGACGGATCAATATATTTGCGTTTAATAATAGCCTCGATTCATACACCAAATATATATAAAAAGCATTGCAGCGGAGTCAAAAAACTTGTGCTGCTCGAAATTTCCATTAAAATGTCTTTTGTGCTCACTTGTCATTTACACAACGGATTAACTTTTTTAAAGGTTTAAGAACGCTCAACCGGAACCAGAATTAAGTTAGAAAAAATAAGAATCATAATAAGGCAAGGTCTTTTTAATTGAAAATCCATAGAGGAAAAAAAGTGCTTTCCAAATCCCAACCAGGATAACCATTCAAGCGTGAACTAATAATCAAGCCATGAAAAACGTGAAATGCTGACCTAATCCCAACCAGGATAACTATATAATCTATCTATAATAATGTATCGATAGCTAAATTTGTAAATGTTAAAACGGTATACAGGTCCCAAACTGGATAATATGGACTGTTCTTATCCCAACTGGGATAACATATATCTATCCGTGAACGGTGAACCAAAAGAACTTTGCTTGAGATGAGTGTCAGAATTGAGTATAGGCCTACTGATCACAACAGGAATAAGGACCTAACAATTGACCTATAATAACACATACTTGTAAATGTTGAAACGTATCATCTAGATGCAAACCATGCAGTATACTGAAAACTCTAACAGTTTACATGTGAATATTGTTTAAAGATCCCAACCAGGGAAACACTGTATATTATAGTCATTTTCCAAATACAAATTTATTCAGATTTCAGGCAAATAGTATTTTAACCTATACTAAAACTTCATGGAATTCCTATGCTGCAAGTGTGATCAAATGTTTATTTATTTGTAGCTGTTTTAATTAGATGCTTCAACGTGTGCCTGCTAATAAATTTAGAGGCGAGGGTCGTCCGTTCATTCCATATTTTCCAATACATTTAACGAAAATGTATTCACGGACACATATGCTAACGAAATCTGAATAAAAAAACCATTTGGAAGACACATGTGGCGGAGTCCATGTCGAATGAGGAGCAATCTGCACGTGGTTTGGGGCAAGGGTCAAAGGGAGCTTTTGTAATGCTAATAGCAGCTTTAAAATGCATTTCACGAAGGGCAGTTATACTTAATGGGGCACCATTTGAGGGTGGCATCATTTTTGATTAATGAGACACTATATGCATCTTCCTTTAATACGAAAAATATATTCAGTATTTGGCCCTAATGAGAAGTATGGACCAACTTTTCCGAGATACTAACAATTCAAGTCTGGGCACCATGATGTAGTATAGTATTCAACGTTAAGGTGGTATATACATAACCTTATCACTTTCAATGGGTGAAATTTTAAAACACAATCACAGCCAAACAAAAAGAGATTAAATAAAAATAAAAATTGTTTAAAATAGCTTGATAAATCTGCAATATGGTATTATTTTGTCGTTTTTCACTTTGAAATGGTAGATTTTTTAAAATTAATGAAAAGGTTTGAAAAATGTCCGTTAATTTGCACATTCTGTCACCAGGTGGCAGCATGAAAATGCAAATTAACGGACATTAACGGTGAAACGAGATCGCACGACTGGCATTATCTCCTATACTCATGTCCCAACCCTTAACTTTGACCACGGCCCATTCACCACACATCCGTTGGAACTATTACCTTACTTATTCTCTAACATAAATAATTATCTAGCAGTCATATATTAACTCAACTCAACCAAAAACTATCCACTTGGAGAGATGAGTTGAGTCTCCTGGAGCCACTGAAATAATCACTTTCTTATATACCACCTTAAAATATTTTTTCATGTCGATTTTTAGTGATATATAGTCGGTGAGTATAGTGAGGACATTCCAAGGAGATTCCATAACATGCTACAGTAGAACCTGTCTAAATGCATCCTGTATAAATGAATAACCTCCCTAATTGCATAAAACGTGTCTTCCAACTTGGGACTATAATGTAAAAATGAATAAGCCTCCCTAAAGTAATAATGAACAATTTTTATAGGCCCTAATGGTTTTATAACTGAATATCAACAGCGGAACTGCTACAATATCAAACTAAGATGAGTTTACCACTTGGCTTGACACGTTCCTGGTTGACATTGAACCACTGAATAAGCGCAGACTACATAGCTGGCTATCTGATGGCCCGTAGACGTTTAACATATAGGATTGTGTTGTCATATAGTTGTCTTCTTCAGTATAGAGATTTTGGCTTGGCTAACCATAATCTTGTAATGTGTCGAGTTCCTTGTGTGAAGCACTTGGATGATCCTTTTTGTACTATCATATATACGGACAGAATCTGTCATTGTAGTGTACGTTGAACCTTTTGATGCCATTTTTATGTATAGGCGTATACAGATTAGATTATAACCAGTGGCGGCTCGTAGAAAAAATAGGTGGGGGTGCTGTAGAGTAATGCTGTGAAGCACGCCAGTCATCACTGAGGGAGCGACAGTGCTCTCTCGCCCTCGCAGCCTGCATGGCGTGCAGCTTCCTATGTGCGCATGCGCACAACAGTCAAACACCGCGCCAAAATATTTAAAAATTTCGTTATCTTTTTTCATTAACTGGGGGATTGCTGAAGAGTTAATTTGAATAAATTAAATAATAGATTAAGAATAAATTAAATTAGAAAGAATTAAAGAAAAAAGGCTCATTATATTAAATGTTATGGATGATATCAAGCGATTGGGGGTGCTGCAGTTCCATGGTGCATACACGAGCCGCCACTAATTATAACCAAATGCAACAGGCATGCAGGAATATGCAAATTAATTACTGTACTTGTACATGCACTAAAATGGTGCCCAATAGCACATCTAGGATTGAAAAAAGGAGAAATTCCCTATTTGGCAGCTGTATGTGCGCATTTCTGCTGATGAATTTATCTAAATGCATAATTTTCACCGGTCTCAAGTATATGCATTTAGACAGGTTCTGACAATTTTGTTTAGTTAGTAATCAGACTAGTCATAATAACATTCAATAACGTTCAATGGAGTATATGCTAAAATGAAAGATCTATATATAAACAGTATCTTCCAACGTGAATCTATAGATGAATACGGAATTATTGATACATGTACGGACAAGTAAGCAAAAAAACCAGAAATTTGGGAAATTTTATTAGACTTATTTATTGGTCTTAAACAACTGGATTACGCAGATGTGAAAGGGTTGTCAGTATTTTCGATGTACTCTTTTTCTCGTTTTTTTTTCCCGGAGTGCTGTCTGTGGGCACATGCGTATCCTTGTCTGATTTGCAAATTGCGCCAGATTGGGGTCAATTATGCAAATTTCCTTCCTTAGGGGCTTTGACGATCATCCATCCGCGTTCTCAACCCTAATCGTTCTCATCCGAACTTGGCCAAACTTGGGTCACCAGTTACAAAATTAAGCGTTTGCATAAAGGCTCCTGCACATTTGAACGTTATGTTTACGTTATGTCGCCCATGTTCTTCTATGTCACGCTATGTCACGGCAATCATCTCTCTTCCCATTGGTCGGATAAAAACTGTTTCTATTTCTTAATTTGCCCTTATGTTTTCTTATGTTTCCCTATGCGTGTCGAAATCGTCTGCTAGTGACGTCAAAACGACATAGCATATACATAGCATAGCATTTACGTTCAAATGTGCAGGAGCCTTCAGGGTTGATGGCAAGCTTCACTCTTTGGAAAAATTGGGCCAATTTGGTCCAGTACTGTCCCCACGTTTTCAAAGAATGTGCACATTGGTTACTTTTAATATGCGGATCGTTCCGATCTCGGAATCCATCTTGGTAGTGGTTATGTCTTATGGACCAAATTGAACATGTTTTTATGTTTTGCAGAATTGTAGAAATGAATTGGGTTTTGCGGGACGTGGTGTAAATATTTTCAATTGGAAAGTGCGTATTTTTTTTTTACAAGGATCGTGAATTTGTATATGTTTTGAAAATGTTTTGGTGTTTGTATTCTACACAGTGAGGAATTTCGTTTTGCACCTGGATTTGGTCCCGAAAGGACCGAAATAAAGGTCCTGCGATGGAATGAGGGCGGGCACTTTGAAGACTCGAATCATTTGAGTGGTGATAAAAGTAATTTTCAGTTCAGGATAAGTCTATTTTTCTCCTCCTTCATGCACTTGAATGGCGTTTGTATTCACGACACGTGTTCAATTCATTCGTGCGATAATGATTATAAAAAAAACGCGAACTCACCATTTCGTATTATATATTTTGTTGCGTTTTATATAATGGTTCGTCTTGAGAGAAGGCGGCCATCTTTGAAAAAGAATCCACCGAAAACAATACCGATTCAACGTCTTTGTTAAACCTCTCGAGTGTTAGTCAACTATTTTTCCTCTTAACTCATGATGGAGAAGGAGAAATTTGCCAAATTGAAAATTAACAGATTTTTGTGAAAACACGTTTGTGCAACTCGTGCTTTTGACCTGTTTTTGGGGTTTTCTTAAGTGGATTCTTGAAGACGACATTGCGCAGGTGATGATGCTAATTGGCATTTTCATCTTTAAAGGTTTTTTTGAGTTGAAGGTGAAATGATGAAATTTTTCTGCAATTTGGAAGAGCTTCCCTGGTGTAAAAAATACAAACATATATTAGCCACGTATACATGACTTATAAGTAAATAACATGCAGAAATTCTGCAGAAAACATTCCCAGTTCAATTTCTGCATAAATGTGTATGCAGACTTGTTTAAAATTTCTGCATAAACTGCATAAACTCGTTTGCAAGCATTAACTGCATAAACTTGTTTGCAAGCATTAACTGCATACCCGTAAAAAAAATGGCTAACCCGGTTTTAAAAAACTTCGTCAGGTTTACTGCAGAATGTCTGCATAAAAGAAATGGTTTAATCTTTCTGCAAAATTGGTTTTTTTTTCAAAAATTAACGTGCAAAATGCAATTCGAAAACCATTATGCAGAATAGTTGCATAAAAAATAAACACAATTATTCTGATGAATTGGTTATGTCAAAATATGTTCTGCAGAAATCTACCTCTAAACTAATAGACCCCTCTAAAACTTATAAACTCCTCTAAACTAATTAACCCCTTTAATCTAATAAACCCATGTAATCTAATAAACCCATGTAAGCTAATAAACCCCTCTAAACTAATAAACCTTTCTAATCACATTCACATAATATAATATGAGCATTATACATAACCTTAATGGTAATGAAGTCCCAGTATTAGCTAAACATAACTCCCTTTTTTAATGCTTCACTTCCATGTATTATGGGTCGCAGAGTGGGTGAAAGCGTTAGTTTGGTATTTGTGAGTTCCTGGGTTCGCTTCCCTCCGTGAGCCATTTTTTTTGTCGGGTATGCATAAATATGTCTGCGGTTTAAATTCTGGCAATAATATTCTGCAGAAAGTTATGCAATGTCTTTGTGCAGAAAAAGTCACACTATAATGCTGCAAGTTGATTTATGCATAAATAAGCATGGTATGTTCTGCATAACTTCTGCAGACACTTTTTCGTATGGGGATTATACATATATTCACATTGGGTTATGATTAAATAAAATTGAAATCAGCACCCTACAGTCAGAAAATAAATGCCTTATGGCGAAGGGGGAGGGGGGGAAGGGGGAGGACCGCCTCCTGAGAGATCGTTCAAATGAGTCCAAACACATGTTTCTGGATGCAAAAACGCGTGATAAGTTTGCTGAACATATATATGTAGTAAACAAACTTTTTTTGTTAATTTCTTTCAGCAAATTTTGCGTCTGCTACATGTGGCCGTTGGTGGAGACCAAAAAAAAGTTTGAGTGAATATGTCTACTCCTATAGTGGTCATTAGGCGTAAAAATATGGGGAACAAGATGTAAATTACAAGAAAGATTAAAACGTTTGAATAATCCCATGTATATATGTAACTTCTCGCGTCTGGACCTCAACGTTGTCCAATATAGTTAGTGTAGCATTTCTGTCACTTACTCGCGGAATGTTGGTAATCACCCTTAACAAATCTGGCTGCTCTATGCTGGGACATCTCTATTTCCGTAAAATAAGTCGTCATATGAGGGTTCCAAATAGGAGTGCAATATTTCAACATACGGTGAACCAGAGTTGCATAGCCAGTTTCCTTTGCGTTTTCCACACATTCTTGAAATACATTACGCGCTGAATGAATCTAAAGTTTTGGTTCCCTGCGCTAACAATTTTTGTGATCCCCGCATTAAACTTGTCCATAATTGAATGTAAACCCTTCTTGACTTCATATATGGGAGCTCGACGTTCACGATCAGACACGATGTCCATACATTCAGTGGTTAAATCTGGTGCATAATGGCTGTATTTGGCCGTTCCTCGATTTATTGCATAATACACTTATTAAAAGACAAAATAAAAAAATCACTGCTATTGAGAGTGATATTTTTGTAAACTTGTTCTTTTAAAATGTAACGTTTCCTAAATTCCGATTATGCCGAATTATGATAAACAATAAATTTAATTTTATCGTAAATGAAAACAGGTAAATTTGATAAATGAAGGAGAGAGAATCTTTGCCTCAATTTTTATATCCTCTCTCTATTTCTCCCTCAGTAAGCCAGATTCATAAAAAACCTAAATTTCCAGAGAGAGTTTATAAGCAAGATTGTTGTATAAATGCTATTAGGATTGTTGTTGTATAAGAAGCAGAAGGAGAGAGAGAGGCACAATTCATTCGATCGGAGGCAGTACAAAAGACAGTACTTCTTCTTCTTCTCCATTCTTCAAAAATGTCTATATACGAGCAATTGCAATTGGTCGTTTTTCAACCAAACTATACTTTTGTAAGGATTTTCAATCCACTCCCCTCATTCTCCCCCCTCACTCTTTAAGAAAAGAGGCAAAAAATTCAAGCAATGGTGGTTACAAAACTGTACGAATTCAGCCTTCCAAATATTGTTTCGTCCCTTGATTAGTTCCGATTTTTGAAATTAACTCTTTGACAAAAGCACCAACAATGAACTTTTTTTGTGTTGTACTCGATTCACAATGGGGCCAAAATGGAGGGAAGAGAAAAACGAGGAAGGAAAAACCTTGCACACAGGTGCATTTTTGCTCAACATTTGTCTATCAATCTTCCAACGATGTGTACTGCTGCCAATGAATCGTAAAATCTATTAAATTTATACACACAAGAAAAAAGAGAGAGAAGAAAATTGCACCATTATCAAAACAACTTCATTCGACAACACCTCCTCCTCCTCACATTCAAAAGAGTCTTGCTTTTCTATCCTTTTTTTTGCTTTTGTGTTATTTCTAGCTTGTTTGTTGTTGTTTCTGTTGTGCATTGGAGTAATGGTTGGGTCAACTTTTTGGCCTTAATTATACGTGACTCATGTACATTCCAAATAATAGGGAATGTGGTCCTATTACGCGACTTGCTGGTCCCATTAACAGTTGCGCTCGAGGGGCATGTGGTTCACACTCGTTTGATCTTAATATCCGATGGTACTTATTTCTCATTTTGGTCTCATGGGTCTTTTGAGTTTTGGAGTACGTCCTTATTTTCTCTCAAAGGACTTATGCTCATTTTATTCTTATCTTGTACTCATTTTGTTCTCAATAGCATATGCTCATTTTGCTCTCAGTAGCTTATGCGCATTTCGTTCTCAGCAACTTGTGCTCATTTTGTTCTCAGCAGCTATGCTCATTTTGTTCTCAGTAGCTTATGCTCATTTTGTTCTCAGTAGCTTATGCTCATTTTGTTCTCAGTAGCTTATGCTCATTTTGTTCTCAGCAGCTATGCTCATTTTGTTCTCAGTAGCTTATGCTCATTTTGCTCTCAGTAGCTTACGCGCATTTCGTTCTCAGCAACTTGTGCTCATTTTGTTCTCAGCAGCTATGCTCATTTTGTTCTCAGTAGCTTATGCTCATTTTGTTCTCAGTAGCTTGTGCTCATTTTGTTCTCAGCAGCTTATGTTCATTTTGTTCTCAGCAGCTTATGTTCATTTTGTTCGCAACTGCTTATGCTCATTTTGTTCATTAGTAGCTCATTCTCATTTTGTTCTCAGCTGCTTATGCTCATTTTGTTCTCAGTAGCTTATGCTCAATTTTTTCTCAGTAGCTTATGCTCATTTTGTTCTCAGTAGCTTATGCTCATTTTGTTCTCAGTAGCTTATGCTCTTTTTGTTCTCATTAGCTTATGTTCATTCGATTCTTGCTCACCAGTTAATCGAGCCTCCCTCGTACAACCCTAATATGCAACTAGCCCAATTCTCTTGAGTTTTATATAGTTTCATATAGTCGTAATAAGTGACCGGTTATAGTGCTAAAGTATACAGCACTGCTGTAGCAGCAGTGTTGGGCAGTAATTGAGTATATACATTGAATGAATAAATGAAATTGAGTAACGAGTAAAAGAGTACTGAGTGCAAGGAGTAATTGAATACAAAATTTACTTAAAAGGCATAAGTACAAAAGTAATTGAATGCCACTATACTCAAAACGTATGAGTACAATGCACTCGATTACAAAAAATGAACTCATAATGGGTGATCACATATGTCCTTTAGTATATATTACTGTAATCTGGAATTATGAGTTCCGATGTAATCGAGTATGAATATAAATACTTTTAAGTAAGTAATTGAGTCGTATTTAATACATTAGAGTAACGATAATGAGTACCTTGACGTAATGGTATCCTAAATGCTAATGTGAATGAATCATAATTTTTACATTTCTACTTATAGTTTTGTTATCGGTTGCAATGTTCTTTCCTTCTCTTTAATTATTAAGATTATGCTAATGTCTAAGACTCTGAGAAGGCTTTTTTTGTGTTCTTATATTCATAAGTTTATGTTTGGTTTTTATTTAAAATTTTAATTGTTTCTGCTTGTAATAAAACCTAAACGGTGTTCCCTAAACGATACTTTTTGAACCCGTCCTACTCGTAATGAGTATGCTTATATTCTTAAGTAACGTTTACCCAAGGCTGCTTATGATAGCCTATACTACTCATACTATATAAAGTATGATTCTACAGGTACTCGTAATCAATGCGGGGAGGAGCAGCCGCCCAGGTGGTGGCACCCAAAGTATTAAAATAGATTATTTAAATTCATTATTGTTGAAACTTGGTAAGTACACTGATTTTAAGTAGCTCAATACAAACAATTTTGTTTTCCAGATGCCAATGAAGGATGGTGGGGGAGGAAATAGGGCGAAAATGTGGGTGTTTTGCCCTGGGCACCAAATATCCTCACTATACGCCATGCACTGAATGAGTACAGTACAATTTGTACAAATGTGGTACAAATATTCAGTGGTCCAGTTCTGTTGAGTTTATGCTCATATAAAGTTTTTCGTTCATTAACTCGATAGTGAAAAACCTTTCTTTGGTAAGTTTGTGTTCGTTTTTTGAAATTAAAACGTGCCTCCTTAAACCTGAAGAAGGTTTGAGGAGGTCCGAAACGTCGTGCTAGTATTAAATGTTGATTGTTCTCGTTAATTTTCAATTATAGTTTGTCGACTGAAGGCATCGAACTGTCCGCCCCTATTCCTGTTTTTCTGTTATAGGCAGGTCCCTTATATGGGTTTAACGGAACTCATCTATATATGCCGTGCTATAGAACCGACGGAGACCGTTTACTTAAATGAATTATTTGTCGTTTTCCGAGGTTTTTTTTAAAAAAAAAATCTCCTCCTCAGCTTTTTAGCTCCCTACCTCCCCTGGCATGAAATTGATCGAAATCTGATTGAAATTGGGGGAGAGGGGGTAAATATTTCGTCCTGTTGTTCCCCCCGCTATAAATATACAGTCTTTTTGGAGTTGATTTCGGATGACTTTTGTGGCTGAACAATGGGCCACGACAAAAGCCCGAAGTTACTGGTACGCGTACGCTGAAAATGCGCTGAAAAACTATGAGAAAAGAAACGAGGAGAAAATAGTAAAATATATTGAAAAGTAAATACACACAAACCTGGGCTGCTTTTTGCATTAAGTTGAAAGTAACGTACATATATAGCCCCCTGTATTGCTCTCGCTGCAGGTAACAATACCACCAGCAATAATCATCGAGATGAATAAGAGAAAAATTCCCCTAAGGACCAGGGGGCGCATGCGTCGATGTTACAGCCACCCCATAGATAATGCATCGATCTGATGGGGTCGCTGTTTTTTATGAAAAAAAAAGTTCATTTTTGAACATTGGCTTCTTCTTCGTGCTCTGTCGTACTTGCTCTATATACTCAATCCGGGAATCTTTTACCCGAATGAAATAATGTATTTTTCATTTATTTATGTTTTTTAGCCAAATTGAAATCTGTTTCTACAATACCTATTATTACCCTAGTCTTCTGTGCAAGACAGACTTAGCTGGGAGTAGATCCGGCAGACGTTAGAAGGGTAGTGATAGCTGTTGGGTGGAGGGGGGAAGGCTCATCACAAACAACTGACCCATTTCATTTTCGGGGGAGATTTTGATTTAAATGTTAGAATTGTTGGAATGAAGGCAGAAATATTATTCCGTCAATCGAAAATAAAAAATAAAATCGCTTGTGGCACCTATGTATGCATTATGCATAAACAAGTCAAGACTTAATATATGTAAACATACGGTCAGATACAA
Organism: Julus scanicus; assembly: GCA_034698625.1. Taxonomy (NCBI): domain Eukaryota; kingdom Metazoa; phylum Arthropoda; class Diplopoda; order Julida; family Julidae; genus Julus; species Julus scanicus. The sequence goes on from JAQGBW010005599.1 coordinate 11,369, forward strand.
AATATCAATTTGGATAAAAACTTAATTCAATCCCAAATATCTAAATTTGTATTTTTAGACATAATATGTATGAAATTTAAATAAAGATGAGTTTGGTGAGATAGACTTGCAGACACTCTGGTGGCAGTAAACTGTGTTCGCAACAACTGTGTTCGCACGATCTAAATAAAAATGGTGCTTTGTAAACCAAAAAAGTGTGTGTCTCAAATGGCAAATGACATTTAAAGGATTTATCAAGATCCTTTAAGAAAAGGTGTTTTGTGTCACTTTAGATGTCTTAAATGCCTTTTTCATCATATGATTGTTTAAATTAGCTGTTGTTTGTTTGTTTGTTTGTTTGTTGATTTTTAACGTTGGCCTATTTCTGCAACACGAGGGCTAAACACCAACGC
>JAQGBW010005600.1:0-11759 GCA_034698625.1 Julus scanicus
CTCAGTCTTCCAGCAGGCCCATCCCCAATACTCTCGAAATATCATTTGCTTTTTGTTTCTTTATGAAATTGTTTCTTTCCACAAAATAATTTTTTTCCATATATGCTGTTATTGGACATTTGTCCAAAAGAGAGCCAAGTTGGCTATTCCAGCATAAAATTGGGGTTTAACACAAAGTTAGGCATTATTCCCTGTTTTATCGATGTTTTAAAAATTCGAATACATTTGGTACTAGATCAGGGACACATTTTTTACGATGTCCATCTCCCCTTTCACTGATTTTTAAAACTCAAGCTCAAAATTCAAAAACAGAATAATACCATTATTAGCGGAGGTCCATAATGGCCTCCCCCCTCCCTCACCCATGTCCATATGGTGACCATGTGCAAGCAAACTCCCCCCCCCCCTCCCCACCTCACCCCTCTCTTGAGGACATCCTTTTTGAATAGCCCTTGAGGGTCAAGGGATAAGCATTACGTTAATGATATTTCTTTAGATCCGATTAAAATCAAAAACTTACTATCATCCCTCAAAATTTATATTGCCATTTTAATATAATGAGAAATTATATTTATAGCTGAGATTTCTTTATTACTGGTTTTCTCGTGGACCAGACCCGAACATGGCACGGAATACAAGAAAGCACGATATCTTTCGTGTATCCTAATCGGTTTTATCAGGTGATTAACTAGGATCGATGGGCATAGTTTCAAACAATTTGCAAAGTTCTGTATCGTGTGCCAATCCTCTCAAATCCTCTCAAAAGTAATAAAGGTCGTGGTTAGGCTGGGAGAATAATGAATGAAACAGTAAATAACATCTGAAGTTTGTAGGGCGATCCTCCAAGGTTTCTGACTGCTTTTTTTTGCCTTCTCTGGTATTCTTTGAAAGTACGTACCAGTTGAAAATCTGGTAATCCCAATTTTTTTACAGTAAGTTTTAGCTTTAAGTTTTTATTTTTATTCTATACGTCAACTTCGTCTACATTGTGATCAGCAAATCTTATCTGATTTGCTCGAATACATGTTGCATGGACTGAAAATACTTAATTTTCTTTATGAATTTTACTGGAGTGTTAATGAAAGTATATGGGAAGTATAGCCAAAACTAGAATTTTCAGTATAGGCCTTAAGTGCTAGTGCATGTCCTAATAAATCCTAAGCATTTTCATTTTTTGGAATGTTTAGGTTGCAATGTTCTGCATTAAATTTGGCAGTTCAAATCTCGTGATGTAAAACGTAGTTACAATTTCAAATTATAATTAACAACTGTTGGAAAATCATTAATGAATAGTACTGAATTTCTGCAATGTATACGGTGCATGAGGAACAGTATCAAATGCTTTTCCAAAGTTATTGGATATATTGTCAACTTCTTGCAGCAGCCATTTCATGATTTTCATCCAAAATATCCATTAAAATCAGGGAAAATACTTGTATAATCTCGCTTGTCATGACTGGATCTATACTACATCTCTGAAACGATCATACTTTTAAAGTAGTACTCATTTTCTACAAATTTGGGATTTGATCCTCTTTAGCTCTAAACGCCTCAAATATTATGTTTCCGAGGGTAACATTGCTTGATAACGAAATTTCACTATGTCCTATATGTGGCCAAATCGAGTGCTTCAATACCCCATGATCCACTGAAGTCTATCGGATACAATAGGCTTCTTTAATCAAAACCTTGGTTTTAAACAATTTACAAAGATGTGCAATGGTGCCTCTGGGGATTCAACTTTTACTTGGCTAGTTAGTTTTAGATGATCGCGGAATGTGAGGGACACCTGTTTGAAACGGGCGAGCCAACCTTTTGTTGCCCTCTCTAAAGTAATCAAGGTCGTGTGGGAGAGGGTTGGAAAAAAAAACTGAATGAAACGGTATATAACGAGCTGACTGACGTTTAATAAAAAAAAAAAAAGTGAACGTAAGCCTAATTTTGACTTAGTCATAGCGAGAGAGGCTGCTTTGAAAGGGTTGAGTCTAGTACCGGGCCGGTTCTGATCCAATGCACCAATGAATGTCAGCTTCGGAGGAAACTATTGGGAAATCTTATTAAACTTGAAAGCAGGATACAATTGACGTAGCCATTGGATGTGGATGTCCACGGACTTGACATAATTATCGTTTCACCGAACAGAGCTGCTCTTGATTTTCTTCACTAGCTCCAAAATTGCCACCCACGAGGGTTTTTTAGGTCTAGGACTGCATTCAATGAGATTGCATAATGTTGGCCTGTTCACCAGCGTAACGTTTTCGTTTTACCATGCCATGATCTTATCTCGTCTGAGCTGTTGTTGTTGTTTTTGGATTATTTTTTAGATCTGGGTCTGCTTGCTTCCTAATCTGACCTTTCACCCTTTTTACAAAGTCTTGCCCAAATGCATAAGTGTGTTTTTAAACGCCAAAACTTAGGAAGTGCCTGGATTGCCAGAGATTTTATACATATGGTGTATCAATTCAATTCAACTCGGTTGCTATTTGTAACTACAGTCAGTCATATATTCGGTATTGGACTGTACCCATTTAGGAGCATGGCAGAAGTTTTGTATCATATGGAAGGCATTGGAAGTCATGGATCAATCAATGCCCATGACTAGAACTTGTCAGTTTTGACGTGTTTATCGCTCCAGGAATTCAAACTGGTTGACTGCTTCATCCATGACACATTTGGCCTGATCTGACGTCTTAATTGGAATGAGTGTCAGTTGGTCTGACACACCTGGCATCATCAATCGAGCATTCATCGTGGATAAGCAGCTTTGGTTTAGATTCAATTGGTGGCTGTTTGCAGCATTCAGTGGTTGGGATGTCATAGTAATGTCATCGTCATATTCTTATGTCATTCCAGCTATGCTATTGCTGCCATTACCTATTTTGTATACTTTCACATAGGTGGCTGGAATGACATACTATGCCTATGGCATTCCAGCCTCGTTAAGGCTGCCAGCTACATATTTGAAAGTACATAATAGGTACCTTCACGTAAGTGGCTGGAATGGAATAAGAATGGCATGCTTTGACTATAGCATTCCAGCTGCCCAAGGCTGCCCAGTCACCAACGTTATTTAAAAGTATGCCTCCAAAAAGTATCATTCCTACCCTTACCCACTGTCCAAAGACACACATGGATACAATTTTTTGGATCATTTTAAAATTTTTTTTTTTTTTTTAGAAAAATAAGACTTTTTTGATGAAATTTTGCGGTTGTCTTTTTTGAATGTCCCCAACAGCGTCTCTAGCTGATGGCTGCCAGATTAAAGGGAAACTACTTAATGTAGTCTTTGGTAATGTTAGCCCTAACTTCTTTTCGGACTCTTTTAATAAGGTTTTTTTGCTCGTAGGTTTCTTATTGCGTGCAAACTGATCAAATGGGCAATTTGACAGCCATTTTGCGATGTCTTTTATTTGCATCAGTCACAAAATTGAACCAACAGTTCTGTTGAACTTTACTGTTATACACTAATGTCCCTAATTGTAGAGTTTTGTGCGTTAAGAATGCACGCATGGTGAATGACAAAACTAACATGGCACGCATGGGGAAAACTTGTCGTTTATTTATAGTCATATGGGTGTAATAACAATTGGAATAGGACATTCTACCCAACACTTAATTACGCAATTAAGGTCTGCCTTACTTTACTTTCTGTCATTTTCGTGAGGCTAGCAGGAAACAGGAAATAACAGTTTCTTCATGTGAATTCAGACTGCCATGCTAAAGTTTGAAAATTGCATCATTGTTGTTGTTAAAGGGTTGATAATGTAGCTAGTAGCTTCGCTTATAATTTTAGAATAGTGTGCCATTGTTCGCATTTTGATTGTCCATAAGGATAGTTTGTTCTACTGCCGCCAGAGGTCGACACTTCAGTGTGTCGGTCTTGATGCACATTGTCTGGTGAGAAACTTAACTTTATGAACATCAGATTTTGATTTTACAGAGGATTGGTAAGAGCTAAATACATGGGGGAAATGTTACTATACCTGGAGGGAATTTTTTAAGATAAATACTAGTGGATGTTTTTGTCTGTACAACCTATTTCACAACGATAATACTCGTAAAACTTCATGATGGGATTTTTATTAGAAAACAGAGGTCAGATGTTTTGCTGAATATTCAAACCTAAATCTCACAGTCTTTGTTTAATTTCAGAATGCTTGTAAATTTTGGTTACTCTTATGGACGAAAATAATTTTTTTAAACTAATCGTTATTAAAAAATAAATATGGAAATGTTTCCAAAGTAGACATGTTTTTGTGATTATGCTGTAATTTCATATTGATTTAGCAATTGTAATGATAACAACAAATTAAGACATTTTACCATTGTAATGCAGACAATGCTGCTTTGCTGCAATGTTTACTGGGCTTTGTCAGGAACGCAATGAATTTTGTTTCATGATTGGTATGTTTGTATTTATTATCAGTGGCATTTTCAAATTAATTCATCGTAGAAATATAATGTTTTAGAGGGAAATCCATGTAGCCAAACATTTTATTAAAGGTTGGTTACACTCATCTCTATCCAATCATCTAATAGAGGCCAATTTAGTTAAATTCAGTTCAACTCACTTATGTAAATGAAATTCCTGATACAATTTCAGGACTTTGACAACTTTGAAAAGCTGTTGATCTTGGGTAGAACACTTCATGAAGCCGTTCTATTCATGAAAGATGTAAAGGTTGGACTTGTAAACAACATGTAAACTCAAGGGCTGTAAAAAAAAGAGGCCAATTAATAAAAATGTCCATTTTTTAAAAAAAATGTCGAAGTCAGTGATAACTGGAGCAGGTGGGATTTTATTCTGCTTAAGTTGACTAATTAAGAAAATAATGGAATAGTTTTTGCCTAATTTTTACTTTTGATAAATTGGAACATTTTGTGAATATTGTTCGAAATGTGTGAAAACTATCAGATTAGTGAGGAATTCTCATACATATGATTGTCTAAACTGTTTATTTAAATTTTCACATGCATATTATTATTTACAAAAGATCTAGCTTTCGGCTATACGGTTTCAGAAAATGTTGTCTCCATAATCAATAAATAACTCCAATAATTTTCTCCGTAAATAACTTTTAATTCAAATTTTCTATTACTATATGCAGTAGATATGCATTATTATTTGTAAAAGATCTAGCTTTCGGTTATGGGGTTTTAGAAAATGCTAGTCTCCATAATCGAAACTCAAAAATGTATCAAATACTGCATGGGGTCCTCGTATAAATTGCATAACGAAACCTAAACTAATTGATCCGATTTCCCAAAATTGAGCAATGGTAATCGAATCATTTCTGAAAATAGAACATAAGCATTGTCGTGACAAATGTCGGCTATAATGGAAAATGTTACTTTACAGCCTACTTAACTATCCCACTCGAGTGTAATGACTTTGTCCCAAAAAAACATGATTTCGACCTCTAAAAACGGTAGGCCTCGTTTGAAATTTTCGCTGTGAGGCAACTTTCAACGGTATTCATGTGCTTTTTTGCAAATGTTTAAGCTGGTTTTGTTTTAGCCCACCTGTTGTTACTCACCATTTCTGGGATAGTTGCAAACCTGTACGGTTAGCGAGACCCCAGTTCACTTAATTATCAAATAAAAACCCTGATAAATTCAGGTTTGTCGAATATATAGACAGTAGTAGGCTGCATCATTGCCATGCATTTAGGTCGCATATTAATTACAAAATCTTATCCTATATTATAATTTTCAACAACTGCTGGGATACGAGGTTGACTTTTTCGTTACACTTTCTTAAAAATGGCTTGGAAACTACTTTATGTGATGGAGTCATAAATTTTGCATTATTACCTCATTCGATTGAAAACTTGAGATTATTGGGCACAGTTTTGCTGTAAGGGGCCATTTAAAAAGAACGTCACCGAAATTCCTTCAAAAATTGACCCTCTCCTACCCCCTGTCCACATGGTGTCCATTTTAGCCCAGACCTTCCCCCCCTCCACCTCATCTCCCCTTCGTAGCGACCTTAATTTTTTTTTTATAAAGTTGGGTGTCCAACAAATTTGTGAATCATACAAAAACCCATTCTATAAATTTCGAAGCATCCGCCTCGCTACTAATTTCACGACACTTTTCCAGATTATTATGATAAGCAGAAATTTCCTGACCTCAAAGGGAAATTCCGGCATAAAATTGGTGTTTAACACAAAGTTAGGCACAATTCCCGACTTCCACGAGATTTTAAAAAGTCAAGTACATTTGGGACTGGTGACATATTCCTTCTGGTGTCCATTTCCCCATTTTCACTGACCTTTGAAACTCACACAGAAAATCCAAAAACTGAAAAATACCATCATTAGTGGACGTCCATAATGGCTTCCCCCCTCCCTCCCTCCCCCTGTCCACATGCAAGCAGACACCCCCTTCCTACCCCTCTTGAAGACGTCCTTTTTGAATGGCCCCGAAGCAAGTGGTTTCTTGTGCAATGCTTATACGAATTTCCAGCGTATGATTATTTTGTGTCATGGTGCGAGTCAGATGTGCTTATTTGTTCGTATTTACTAGAGAACTATCATAATTAAATTTTTCTGACCATGGTTGCTTAAAATGGAAGCATTTTTGGTTTGTGGTTAGTAAGTTTAGGTCTCCACCAACCTTGGCAGCTCTGACGTGCCATGAATAACCAGAACATTGGGAAATCCTATATGTATAGGGAATTTTTATTTACTTTTTTCAAGCTGTCAAGAGGATGACAAATGCCTACAGTGGTTGTGGTTGACCTTTAAGATTAATTAGTATTGGAAACGTTCATTCAAACTTTGTTAAAATAATTTCAACTTCTGTGAAAAAAGACGCTATGTGCGATGCATGGTTAGAAATACCAGTTTCAAAGAATTTCAACGTTATTTTCTACCGATTCTCATGTTGTCTAGTTCGCATTTGCCTCGTGAAATTTGGATAAAAACTACAGATGATTGCTATAAAAACTGGTTGGAAATTTCTGAATTTTTGAATTTTTTCTATATGTTTGAAGAGCTAGTCGGCTATATAATAACGCAATGCCGTTATTTATTGGCACTTTATTTTTTGCTTAATTTTTTATTCAAATGATAAGGCTTCAAGTGTTAATTAATGATATATCACTTATCAGGATTCTGTGGTGCAGTTACAATCCTGTTGGAATTTTTTTGGGGGGGAAAAATTAACTCTGATATAGATGCAAATTTATGTCCCTACTTTATCCCACCATATTTTCAAAAAATGCTTTCACTTAAGACGTATTTTGTGCAAAATTTAATGAGATGTAAGTCAAAATGTGAGGAAATTCTGCATTCTTTTAAGTCAAAATGTTATGCGAAAATCAGCTGAAAATAAACATAACCTGGAAGCCGCCATATGGGGACCATTTCAGAAGTACGTCCTCAAGAGGGGGTCTGCTGGCATGTGGACATGATGGTATTTTTCAGTTTTTGATTTTTCTGTTTGAGTTTTAAAGGTAAGTGGAAGGGGAATGGGCCATCAGAAGAAATGTGTTCCCAGTCCCAAATGTACTTTTAATTTTTAAAACCTCGTGAAAGTCTGGAATTCTGGATAAATTTGTGTTAAACACCAATTTTATGCTGAAATTTCCTTAAATCTGGAAAAATGTCGTGGAATTGGCAGCGAGACTGGTGCTTGGAAATCTATAGGATGGCTTTTGTATATTTCCAACAAATTTTCTGGACACCCTACTTTTCAAAAAAAAATTAAAGAGTTCTGTAAGGGGGTCTATGCTAACATGAACACAGGTTAAATGGGTAGGAGGTACATTTTTTGAAGTAATTTCGTGGACGTCCTTTTTGAATGGTCCCTAAGCTTGTCAGGACAAGTTTTGAGCGAAATAGCTTCCAATAATCAAACGAAAAAATGTCGTGTTCGCGGTTATGTCAACTTTTGCTATTCTTTTTGTTTTACATTTGGAAAAATGTTGTATTTTTCCACTCAGTGACGTCACATACGCGCCAGCAACCAGCTGTGCTAGAATAGCCACAAATGTGCGACGCAAGGTGTTCCCAGCCAGATCCTCATTGGCACCCACGCTTAGACCGACGTGTTATTTCAGAAAAAGTTGTCCTAGGCCTACGTGGAGTCTCGAATACGTGCCATGATGTCAGACGGGATTTCTGAATAGCCGGTAAGGCTCCTTAATTCTTTGCTGACCGGTAGGACTTTGATGATGATGCTTAGCAAGGCGTGGGAGCGTGTTTTTAGTAGCCATATGTGTTGCACGAACACTCCTGTCGTTTTACCTGACACAGTCTGGCACTCTTACCTGAAATTGGGGAGTGCCCTCAGCTGTTTTAAGTAGATAAGGCCAGCGAGTTGAGAATAATTGTGGTTTTTTTTTTGTTGATTGCACGTACGAATTATTGAAAGGGAGGGAATGTTTGTGTTTACTATATTTTGAAGAAAACTCTGTTGGCAACCCTGAATGTTCTTCTTTGGTTTGGTTACACAGTGTATAGCTAGTTTGTCAGTATATTAGTGTCGAGTCTTGACACTTATGTAACATAATTGGAGAATGCGTAGAATGATTGAAAATGATACCAAAATACTGTTTAGAGCATATTGTTGCAACAAGTGTTTGACACATTAAGACTTCAGATTGAAGACAAGGTGGTCCAGCACCAAATGTGTAGCCTAAAGCTAAGTATTCACCAAACGAAACATAAACATCAAACATACACAACAAACTCTAGAACAATGTTTTCAGCATGTTTTTCCAAACATGTATTGCAAATTGTGTAAAAAAAGACAAAAAAAAAACAGGTGTACGCACCTATCACACATTTCGAGATACAAGGCGGAGCATGGCATATTTCAAAATGAAAACCCCATGGTTCAATGCTCACGAAACATTTGAGAAACATTTTTTTCCTTTGATCTGGACCGCCTTTCGAGCGATCTCTACGAAACATCGAGAAACATCGAAAGGTGGGGGAAAAAACGGAGGTTTTCCCCACATGTTGACAAACACTTCTGGACACATCAATGTTTGTGTGTATGTTTATGTTTCTGTAATGTTTCGTTTGGTGGATGTATTTGGTGTGAAGTATTTTGTCCACCCTGTTCTCGTGGTTTGCAAACCTAGGTGAAGCCTAAAGGGAATATAAAAGATGGTGTGTGAGATATGAAAAAGTTCATGTTTTTTAAAATCTTAAAATCTAAAAAAAACTTAAAATTCCCCACAGGTTTTTAAACAAACAGCAGGTGGCGATCCAAGCGTTATAATTACTCTTTTTTGAGGTTATACAGAGATGTTGAGAATTATGTCACCAGTATATTTATGCCAAAAGTTATTTTGTTATACTTGGATGTTTGATGCTTAATGTGGTCTCATTTTGGTCATAATTGTGAAGTGTTTGTATTTATTTCTGCAAGAGCAGTAAGTCGCTGTCAGCGATCGTTAGTGACAAACGTGGTCTAGTTATGTCCCCGTGACACAGTTCTATGTCATAAATGCCACATGTGCACCGTTCGGCTGTTGTTACTTAAAACCACAAGGATAATCACATCATCACATATAGGCCTATACTATGTTTCTTTGTATGCTGTCGCATTGTCAATTTGCAGTATGATGTCATTTTATTAACATATAGTGTAGGCTTATTTATTTCATGTTGTAACTGAAATATACACCCTGCGACTAAGTATTTTTTTTGAATTTTTTGGTTAGGTTTCTTTTCCAATTTTATGTTAAAGAAACTTAAAAAAGCTAAGGTAACAAAATGGAAAAAATGTTATTGCCAACTGTATTAAGACATCAAAAACATCATATTTAACAATGACTAAGTTTTAAAATAGTATAAATATTGCAATTGTTCGTTCGTAGGGCGGATTATTTAATCAAAACATGTTGAAAAGGGTTGAAAAACACTGGCTTTCAGAGCTTTTAACCTTAAGTTGGAACTGTTTTGCAATGTTGTATTTATCCCAAAGTAAACCAGCAGTTTAAAAAGTTATAGCTGTATAGATTTGAGCAGCTCGTGTCAACGCAATAAAAGTGATGTGGGGCTACGTTCAATATATAAGCAAGTCGTAAATTTCAGCATTTCCTCCCCCCCTCCTCTCCTCATCACCATTTTTTTAAAACCATAGCCAACTTTAGCAGCGTGTCTGTGGTAAAAAACGAGGACATTCATGCGCAGATGCGACCCAGATGAGCGTTCGAAAAGCATTAAAACTTGCTTAAAATATGCGAGAGTAGATAAACTAACGTTTTACTTTCCCGCCAGCTAACTATAATGCACAAGTTTGTTTTTTGTGGCTGTGAAACAACGTTTATATATGCCAAAGAGCTGTTTTACAACCAATTCAGATGACAGGGCTGTTCCGGATGTTTATCGCCCCCTGGTGAGTCAATTTGTCCCTACTGGTGCCGACCTAATATTAAAAATTCTAACATGAAATCCAGGAAGATGTTTTATATATTTCTTAAAATGATAATTTCTTTTAAAAATCTAAATACTGTATGTCTCCTGAAGCAACCACCGATATTTCTCCTATAGGAGAAATGTAAATTTTCCAGTATGGCGACCTCTGGCGGGGTACGAGTCTTTAGCATTGGATTTCAATGATGACTGCGCCCACATGATGGATTTTTTGCCAGTATTGCTAAAAGTGTGCATATTTCATCGTGTTTTTTTTTACGATACAAGATTTTTAAAAGAGAACCTATATCCTATATGATTTCATCACATACATGAAGCGTTTGCCTTATTAAAATGTTGGACGTGTAAGGAAATGTTATAAACTTGGATGTTGTAAATTGTAATAACAATATAGGTCAAGGAAAATTAGTCACAGTACACGGTTGAAATTCTACGTTTTTTCGACAAAAATCCAATATAAGAAGGAATTTATGAAAACCAAAAAACTAAAACTGAGCTTTTTCTAAGGATTTTGATGCAAGAAGATTGTGGGGAATAGTCGATTTTTGTGAACAAAAAATGGTAATGGTTTTAAAATGATATTTATGAACCATACATCCTATATCGTTTTACATGCATGTTTGTTTCAAATATCCGAGGTTCAACGTCTTTACAACCGATGTTACACTGCATGTTTTGGCCAAGTTTATTTAAAAAAAAAACTTGGGTTGGTTTTTTTGCATTTTGGCAATTTGACTTCAAATAGACTTTTGGTCGTTCTCGACGATAATAGCTGAACTTTTGGCATATCATTTCATCGGTTGAATTTTATAATTGAAGAGGGCGATAAAAATTAAGAAATTTACTCGGTGTGAATAACACTTATGAGCTTTTTTTTTATCAACCCAAACTTTAACCCACTTTACTTCAAAGATTCAGATCAGTTTGTTTCTCCCCTTTGATTTTGCTTAGAGATAGTGTAAAATTTAATTTAAAATTAAGAAAATTTGCATTTAAGATTTTCCTCCTCTGTTGGATAACTTCAATTTTCATAATTTTAATAGCTATACTTCCTATAAAGCAAATGAAAATAAATGTTTTTAATTAGTGGTTATTCCGTCTTAAAAATGCTTTTTCGTAATTTTTAGATGGCTGAAAACGGTTTTATTAATAGAATAGTTGGGGGAAAAATAACCCCCCTCCCCCATAGACGTCCTTATTTTATTTATTATTTTTTTTTTTTTTGAAAAGTAGGGTATCCTGAAAGTTTTTTGGAACATACAATGGCGCACTATAGGTGGTTTGTAGCCTTAAGGTACGTCTTCACCGCACCAAAAGCAAAAGCAGAGTTTTCGAAAACATGTTGAAAAAGCATGTTTTTCAAAA
>JAQGBW010005601.1:0-11758 GCA_034698625.1 Julus scanicus
TAACATACAAGTTTTAAACCTAATACAAAATATCTTCAAAAAACTATGGCAGCGGTGGGATTCGAACCCACGCCTCCGAGGAGACCGGTGCCTAAAACCGGCGCCTTAGACCACTCGGCCACGCTACCAGATGACAAACAATTTCCACAAAGTAAGTCCAAACTACGCTGTGGTAAAATTGTGTTTTTTCATTACGAGAGTACGGCATTTTCATAATTTATATTTCGTTTTTGGGTCTGGGATTCGGGAATTTACGTAACAAATTCGCATGCTTGTTTCCATTTAACGTAATTGATTTTAAATGAATTACACCAGCTGTATATGACGTGGTCAACTTTATAAAGCATTTAAAATTATTAATTCTAATCGTAAGTTATATAATATTTACCATTTTTAATTTGTTTGAAATACCGGTTGGCTGCTTATCCAATACCTAAAACATGATGCCGATTTGATAAAATTTGAAACGTATATTGTGCTTCAATATGGCGTCGTAGTCGTCTGCTCTCGTTTCACGTGTTGTTGGTTTGTAGAACGGCTTTTGTTTTATTCAACATTTTGATGTCGATGTTTGACGTTTATATCCCGTTTTTTGCTGAAAATGAACTGGACTTTGAAGTCCCTTTAGAAAGTGTAATAGTGATATTCGTATCCCAATGGCGTTCGCAAAAGCATTACAAAACTGAAGACCCAAATGGGCCAACAAGTCCAGAATGCAGCTACATTTTTGTCATGACTTCCATCAGTGATGAAATTTCAAAGTTTGTGCTGCCAAAATCTGCGTTGGAAGAATTTTCCTTTCGAGCAATTCTGGAAGAAGAGTTAAATCTACTAGTAAGTAATTTACGATTGAATGTGATATTGAAGATTCGATCACACAGACCATGGTGGTTGGTGGTTATAGGTGGGCCATTTGGCATGGACCAGATGATCATACTTTGTTAGGTCTGTTGTTAATTTAGATCTCTAAAACTCCCAAGGTTGAATTAAATTGTAGAAGGACTATAGGGGGCCTACATTTTCCAATTAACAAAAATGTTTTTTTCTGTTTGTTATTTACAGGTGAAGCAATGTGTTTTGCCAGCCATTTTAACATGTGAGAAGCATCTGTGTGTTGCAGGGTTGGGTGGTGTATTAAGATACATTTTGAAAAATACTGCCAAAAAGAAGTGCCAAAAACTGCTGGTATGTTGAGACCTCACAATTCTAACTTTGATTATGCAAAAAAAAAACACCACTATAAACTTAAATTGTTCTATAATAGGGTTTTAGAAAAGGGTGTCTAATGGCTTGTGCTGAGGTGAGTTTATTATTCCAATAGCTTTCTGTAGTTAACATTAGAAAACATATCAAAGTGAAGATGCAAACGTTTTCTGTCTCTTTTATAGTTTTCTGTTTGGACAAAGTATTGTGAAGTCGATTTGCTGAATTCAACAAAGCAATTTGTCAGGGATTCTTTGTAAGAAAGTTTTACTCTACTATTGTGCCGATTATTGGAAGTTTGTTTACTTAACTTTTCTTATGTTATATTTAAAGAAAGGAAAAATTGTTTGCTGTTCCGATTGACGTGTCGCGTTTTGAAATCCATTTGAAGGAACCCATTCGAACTCACAACATAGGCAAGAAAAAATACGACATTGCGAAGAAGCTTCAGAAATGTAATATAAGCCGCCAGGCAGCGATTTCTGTTGAAGTCAAAAATGATTCCAAGTATGTACACGCTTTATTGCTGTACATTATAATATTTGATAATAAGCATTCAAGATATTGTTAAGAAATTCACCAATGATAAAAATATATTTATTAAGCCCCATTCGCCGATTTTGGGAACGGATATATTGTTGATCTAAGTTTTATCGAATAAAAAATAACCTGAAAACTATAATAAGTGAAAAACAAAATGATTGTTTACTTCCAGTGAATGTCTTGAATCTGAGAACAATATTTCTAAGGTGACGAATTTAAGTGCAGCGGTTTCTTCGCAGTCAGGTGATCAAGCAGATCATAAACTTAAACATAAAAGTTTTCGGTTACCGAAAGATACAAAGTCGCTTCCAGTTCCACCACACATATATGCCGAGGAAATGGAAATGACTTTGTCGGATTTAATCATTTATGTGTGCATTGCGCACATATTTGTAAGTAGCTTCTATTTCTGCATATTCATGTTTTTGGATGAGATTTGTTGTTGTCATAGTTGTTACCCTGATTATTTACCAAGTATAGACTTCCTACCAACTGGGATCGACTGAATGCAATCCTTCCTGCAATAACAAAGTGGTATCTGAAGTTAATGGATGATCCTGATATAACACTAGCATCAAAAACGTGCAGAATACCCGATATTCGACAGTCCCAGGACACAAATGTCACTGATGCTCCTTGCATAATGGTCCCATCAGTTTTACAGCAGAGTTTGTATATAAGGTAGCATATATAGATCTTTGTAAACACCACCATTTTAACCGATTTGGATTATCTAAATATGGATTTGTTTTACAAGGGATCCAAAACGTTACAACTCTCGGCAAAGGATTTATACCAAACAAACGGAATTGGATGCGGTTGTTGATAAACTCAAGGTGATCTAGTTGAATTATCGATTAAGGTTGCTCAAACTTAAATGCGTATTTGATTTATTTAATAGCTTTTTCCATATTTGTTAGAATTTGGAAATTGAGCCATCCTACCAAAGCATATCCGACGTACCCAGTGAGGCCTTAAACTGGTCACTTTTTCCTGAGGTTGTGCATCCGACATTTGGTGAGGATCGTTTAATTTATATGAGTTTAAAATTTAAAACTGTTATTCACTGTTCTGTTGTTAATTTTCTCAAAATTATTACTGTTCATAAAAATAGGAAATCTGCCACAGTCACGACTGTCAAGGAAATGTCAGCAGCTTGAAAACATGGCACTATCAGTCTGCAAGTTAGTCACTGATGGCGATGTCATTGTTGACTTTTGCTCTGGGGGAGTGAGTATCTTTTGGCATTTAGTTAATATTTTCAGTTATATGAAGCTGACCTTAATTCTCTATTATTACAGGGGCATTTAGGGATTCTGTTAGCACATTTACTGCCAAAATCTCACGTCATACTTGTGGAAAACAAGGAAGAGTCGGTCAACAGAGCTTTAAGTAGAGCGTCCAAATTTCCGAACATCAGCATTTACCAGGCGAGTGTTTACAGCGTTTGATTGGAGTTGTGTCCAATTTTATAGCTACATGATTGTAAATATTGCTAAGAACTAATATATTCTGAAAACGTTAGGCTGCTTGAACTAAAGGTGATTTCCACTTTATTTTTTAGTGCAATCTGGATTATTTTCATGGAAAATTTGACATTGGGGTAGCGCTTCATGCATGTGGAATGGCTACCGACTTGGTCATCCAATGTAGTTTGAAGGAAGGAGCCTCGTTTGTGGTGTGTCCGTGTTGCTACGGTGGTTTACGTGACACCCATTTATTATCATATCCAAGAAGTCAACTTTTTCAAGATGCAGGCCTATCTCAGGAAGTAAGTAGTACGCAGCAATACGCCAATTTCAAGATTATGAACTTTTGTAGAGTCTAATGTTCCATTCTTGCATGTCTTCAACAGGAGTACTATTTCTTAGGGCATGCAGCTGACCAGACCCATGCAAATGGTCATAAAAACGATCAAGGTGTGTTCATTTTTTAAAAATAATCACAATATCTATTCGTATAATTCCAACATTTTCTGTGTTTCTATAATGATTATTTCATTTATTTGTTATTATTTTACAGGTAAATATTGCATGGGATTGGTCGATACAGACCGAAGTTTTCAAGCAAAAGAACTTGGTTACAAGATGAAGCTTTCCACAATGAATCCTGTAAGTTGCACTCCTAAAAATAACATAATTGTAGGTGTTACGCATGACCGTTACCAGAAACTTAAACTTGATTGGTAATTATCATTAATTATCCAATTGGAAGAAGGATTTCTTATTGTGTATTAATAAAAAACATATTTCCGAAGGAAAAAAAAAATAACGTTTCATGGTTAAAGACAGTAAAACATGTTTAATCTTAAAACAACGTGTAATTTGGAATAGTATATTTGAAATAATTCTACAAATAAAACCAATTTTTATGCAAATCGTTGCAGCGAAATAGAGAAAAATGGTGTTATTAAAATAAGTATTTTTATAAATTCTTTAAAAGTAAACTTCTGCCGATAAATAATTTTTACATTTACCTGCCAGTCGTCTACTTACGACCTACACAACTTACGACTGTTCGGCATTATGGCCCTTTCGTATTTTGTCTGCAAATAAATAGGTTGTAAAAATGGTTAATTAAGAAAACACTCAAATGTGTGTATATACGATATGTTGAGATGGGTATTAAAAGAGTACAGTTTACAAAAATAAGCAATATCCGACTTATGTCCAAATACATACTTACGACTCGGGTTGTAAGTCGACGACTGACTGTATTCTCGGGAATGGCTTTTATGACATTTTTTTTGTCGTGAATACCATATGGTCGAACGCTTTTTCCTCTCTAAAACTAAATCCTACGAGGATAACAGTACAAAATCGTTGTTGAGCGTACGGTTTTGTCATGACAAGCAATTTGTATTGATTTTCCTATCTAATGGCTCAAGATTAAGTGTTATTGCCATAAGGTAATTTGATGCTTTTATGAAGACGATCCCAGTCCTCATTCTAAATATATAGAATATACGACTATCTTTTGATTGCCTGCAAAGATATGTTGCAGAATCTAAACTAGCCCATTAAACGGAACGGGCTTTAATGAACGAGCTGCTGGATAGAATTAACAAAACTTCGTGCCTGTCATTTAGCTTTTTTATCTGAGTTTCACACTGAGGTTCTTCACAAGATGTTTTAAAGATCTTGTAATCCGGTCAATGCTGAACGTGCCGTTTTCTCAATATGGGAAGTTTTGCAAATTTCATTCCATAATTTTGTACAGAATCCATAATGTGAAAAGGGAATTTCACGTTATGGTTGGAAGAGGAAAAACCCTTCCTCCCTTCTTCCTCCCATGTATTCAATATCGTAATTATGTATTCAGTGGTTGGATTCCCCCTACATTTGCAATTATCATAGTGGATTTGATGACTCAACTGTGCATTATTGCATGACCAACATTTTTGTGCGTTATGGATTTTGTGGAAACATGGTTGGAAAATGGTTTCTGTGCAATGGAATCGATTACAGAAATGAATCATTCTGTGTACCCAGAATATTGCTCAGAATATATTATTTTGTATTAATTTATATCGTGAAGTTATAGTTTTAATAACTAAAAAGGAAAAATTCATTATCTAGATTATATTTTTAATTGAATCTGCTTAGGTAATAATTAATATAATCACAAAAACAAATTATTTTTTGAATCAAAATTTAGTACGTAATATTAAAAAACAGTAATATTAGTTGTAGTTATGGGTTGGATTTAATACTAGCTGAAAGCCAATTTGGATAGAATCATTTGATTTCGATTTTGAAGTTTTAAAAGTTTTAAAGTTTGGAATTTAAATATTGGGAGATTTTATATATTTCAGAAGAATTGGAAAATTAAATTTCATTAAATAATGGAATGTTTTAATTGTATATTTTAGAAATTATATTTCTTGAGGTGATCACGCAATTAATTTTGGCCGATAAAATAATGAATTGGCATAGTATAATTTGTAAATATTTTATAGGCTGTACATGCCATGCATGATGCATAGTTCAGCAGATTTATTTTTTCAATCGGCTGAATTGCGTGACCATCCTTATTTTTTTCAGTTGATTTTCATTGATTTTTAATTCATATTCTTTTCAATAGTTAACCTAAATTAGGAATTATAATTAATTAATTATGCAAAAATTTATCAGTGACATTCTTAAATTTTTTTTTTAAAAAATATTAGAAATGGCAATTTGAAATTTGAAAACATTAGGCTAATTAAACTTTTTTATTTAGCGAAAATTAATCTTTATTAATGTAAGTTTGATGATAACTGGTAAATTAATTAAATCGAACCTAACTATGAAAAAGCCCGCCGAAATTGACTAACTGGTTAGGATTTTTCATGCATGGACTATTTTCAACCGCGTTGTAACGAAGCGCGCTCAGACAGGCTGTCGCCACACCGCGAAAGAGACCGTTACTAATATTTGCCTTTGCATTTGCAAATTATTCATTTTATTTGCTTTAAAAGATAAAAAACATGCAACATTATACGTTGGATGTGTTTTAGGAAGCCTTGAATCGGTATATTATATTTTTAGTATCCTAAGTGGTGGATGTAGGAATACGATGGACCGAAGGTAGTGATAGGGCAAGTCGTCTCTATGTCGCCACGGAGGAAAGCTAAAAAATTTTTCATGGAAAAGAAGAGGGAATTTGGATGATTGCTAGTCTTTTTAGGCTTCCTACAAATTAGCCGTTACGGTGGTAAGTAACTATACATTCTTATTGAATATCATAGTTCATAAAAGCCTTAGATATCTTCCAATTTTAATCTGAACCTTGATTTGGCATTTTATCGCTGGTCTTTAATCCATCGTGACTTGTTTTAGGGTTAAGTTACTCAACTCGTTTGTTCATTAGTTTCAATCCATGCTTTTCTTGTCTATAAGATGTCTACTATTTCTGTTAAATATGTTTGAAGCCAATATGATAGATTGCGTTTGGTACTTTTGCGGAATTTAGAATATTTCATAGCATTTGTTGGCTTCTAATGTGATCTATAGGAAGTGAAGTTTTTGATGCAAAATAAGACCTTTTTTTATAGTCGATATTGTTTTAGGTAAGCATCTTTCACAATATTGAATATGAAAAACTGTTGGTCAGTTTCCTGCATTTGCGTAAATAAGTATAAAATCTGTCATAAGTTCGATGCGTTACTTATTCAGGCATTGCAATGCATGCCAAGGGTGGTCATTAAATTCGATGATACAGGTCATGGAATGTGAATCTAGGGTCAAGGCCGTGGACATTGTGATGGTTTTGTTTAGTTTGTTAACACTTATTGTTAATATTAGCCGTGGAATCCCCATTTGCTTTTATTGGGGAATATTTGTAAACTTAATTATGACCTGTCGAAGCACTATGCTTCATAAAACTTGCGTATGTCTGCGCCTGCTATAGTAGGATTATTTATTAAGCTTACAATAAAAAATATTAAGCGCTGGGTTAGCATTCAATATCTTGGTGACTTTTTGAATTCGGATGTATTGGTTAGACAGCGAATCTCTTTCTTGACAGCTTCACAACACTGTTGGAGTCCACAAATGTGAAAATGTGAAGTGCTATCAACATTATCAGAACGCTCGAGTTGTTGATTTGGCTAACGTTTCATAATACGATAACACAGCTGCACATGTGATCCTTATGTTATACAATTCACATTGTGATACCACCTGATGGAGGACATGATTGTAGCAATGCCCAACTCATCTACAAGCTCTAACACCTGTGTTCATAAAATGAAGCTTTGACGTTACGGTTTGAGTTCAGAACTTGCTAATCTGCGCAATTTTGATTCATTAAAGCCTGGCTAAGTTACAGGAAATGATTGTTTTGGGGCAGGTTGTGTAAAACTTCCTTGGCCTTAATAGGAAAAATAAACTCACAAACTAGTTTTAATTAATGAACGTTTTGCGGGATGAGAAAATAAATTATAAGTTCGAAAGAACCATGACACGTTTTACCTTTTCAAAAATTAAACATATACGATGCAATTATCATTTTTACCATGTGTGCCAAAGTATACATTTCTTTAAATATTAGCCCTAGGGGTCAATGTGCTAGCGTTTAGAAATGAGGGCTTCCAGGTTTTTCACTGGACGATGACACCGAATGTAAAAGTAATACAATGCTTCCAAGGCTAGATGATTGCAAGCGAAGCAAATATGTAATTTTAATCGATAAAACCCCCTCTCGATACTAAGTGTCGGTGCTTTTTCAGGTGCGTTTAATTAGGTCTAGGCCTTAGATGCCTTGTAGCTGCAAGAATACATTTCTGACAAGTTTGGCAGCCAGCAGGTGGGCGCTTCATGCAGGTTTATTGAGAACAGACCTTGCTCAGCCCACAAACAGAGAGCGAGATTATCGACAAATAGCTCGAATCGGTTACACAAGAATGAATCAAACGGAATCTGTTATCAACCACACCGGTTGCGAAGCACATGGCAGGACTGCGCCTACCCACGGTCTTCTCTCCTGTATGTGCTTTATTCCCGAGGCAGTGCCGCTATTGGTCGACGTTCATGCGTTCATAATTTATGAATGAAATCGCCATTTCGCTTATACTTCATTACTAAATGCACCACGAACACCGTGATAGGCTGAAACTGCAACCTGCCGTAGACTATTGAGTCATCCCATTCTATCGGAGAAATTTATCTGCCGAAGCTGTTTGCCAGAATTGCCGCATGCCTATAAAATATACGAAGTGAATCATCGCAGTGCAACGAGGAAGTATTGTGGGAATTTTTGGACGTTTCATTCCTACGAAACCGTGGAAATCTTTAATGCCGGAATGCATAAAATGACTTTACGGTAATTTACACCTCCTTGGATAGTGGATATCTGGATATACCCATCCCCAGAGTGCTTTTTCAAAGGTAGGGTTTGGTAAATGATTTTGTGACCATCTTGAATGTAGTGCTTTGAACCTACTGGATATTTCGTTTCTCCTGGCTTCATTGGGCTATAAGATCAATCTCACACCTGTCTTACCTAGCCCGAATGTGTCAGTGAGGTTGATCTCAAGTACAATCTGTTATCTTCTGCTTTGGATGCAAGTTTCATAAACGAGTGCATGACAACATATGTACAGGTTGCGGTATGTAGCAGTCCATACACAGGAGGTAGTATTTCGTATCATGTAGTTGAATGTTGGCTCTTGTTTAGCAAATTGTATGATGTAGTCATGCTAAGATTAGACTGAATGATTTTTTTTTGCGTAATGGCACTTGGCTTTGGCCTATCTTCTTTCGTCAACTCTTTGATTTACGAGTGGGGAAATACGATCCGAGTTTCACTTGAATTCCAAATATTACTTCCATTGGATCATTATTGATGGCCCGAGTAATTCAGATCAAGGCGCCTTGCCAGGATCTAGTAATCTGTGTGAAACCTACACACCCACGCTGTTGTGCTTTTACAGGAAGTGACACAACTTGCTTTCTGGGTCAAGCTATTTCTTACTCATTATTGAGATGAAACACCTATATTTGAATGCGATTCATGTTTTGGTTAGTACTGATAACAGCCATTACGACATACCTATGGTATGCATTTCAACATGGCAATCCCCATAATCCAACCTTGCCTTGTTGGTTGGCTTGATTTGTTGATCTATACCATGATTCAGTATTGTGTAGATCTGAGTCAGGAACCTTGTCACACGTGAAACAGCGTGTTTGAGAGATTTTCTGCAGATATTGACAGTTAAAGTTAACCATGTTGAGTGTCAAGGTCTGCCATTTGGTTTACTGATAAATGACTGTTTTTGTATCGTTCATTGGCGCCAAGTGGAAAAAAAACACGTTTTCTCAAAGATATGTTCCCATCACTTGTGTGGTGAATGTTTGAATCAACCATCTTTAATTAAGGCATGCTGTATAGTGTAGGCCTACTCTAAATCCAAATCATCCAGTTCTTATACTGATGACTCTTCTGATGGAATCATGACCCTATAAAAAACTTTCATTGTCCTGTAACATTAAGTTTAAGTTGTTATGCACTTTAAACTTCTTCCACTGAGCAAACTTAGGATATTTGGAGAAAATCTTAACATTCTGGTGTTGTGGGTTTGCTTTAGTAAAAAGTGACACTGATATCCGCATGTTTTTCTGTTGATGTAGCGCAGGATAAACACTGACAGTGTCATTCTTTTAGCCAAGGTCTCACTGCCAACAAGTGGGTCGAATTTTACTTCATTCAGACTTCAGACAGTCCTATTGCAAAATAGAGAAGGAAGTGGTTGAAAGTTTTTGCATAATTTCCTGTTGATCTACAGATAAAAGGACATAAAACCAAATGTGGCAATTTATGGGACTGAGATAAGTGCATATCGCGAGGTTAGGTGTCCTCCGATAAGTGCTTCTTAGAAATAAATATCCCTGGGAGTGCCATTGCGCGGAAATCTACTCTGGCTTTTTGGTTAAGTCATTTTGAAAGTGTTCTTACACCATTTTAAAACATGATTTCCCCCAGATCTGGAATTTTGGACAAATTGTTAAGGGGCATTATCATGTTAATTCAACATCCGAGTGTTGCATTTGATTTTGCATAGCTAGTTAAAGGATGACACACTCAGTCAACCCTGCATCTGTGGAAGTGGGAAATTCCCCCCTTTTAATTCAATTTAACAAAAAAGTAATCGAAATCTGATGAGTTCTTATTAATATTTGTTGTTACATCTCTTCTGTGCAGTAAATATAACAATCCACGCATGTCATATTTTTGATTTATCAGTGGTCAGGGACAATTGTTTAAAAACTGGATAAGTCAGGGAAAACATTTTTGCAGAAATCATGGAATTCGTGAATTTGGTTTGGTACTACAGGACAGACAATTGGATAGTTAGTGATTCTTGGAAAATTTGAATATTGTGGGTTGCGGTAAGCTGCTGCTTTGCAGTTACCTGTTGTGGGACATCATATTAACAGTGACCATTCACATCACTATTCCTAATGCATGGATCCTTCTCTGAATCTTGATCTGGGAGCAGATTTTTGACACTGATCAGCAGGGCTTTCATCTATTAGCAATGGCCATGAGCGTTGCACTTGTAATGGCTGATGCCAGTTCAAATGTTGGGTGTGATTTGTTATTCCTCATCTAAAGTGTAATGACCTTTCGTGCTTGCATACTATTTCTTCAGACCATGAGTCTCAGAAAACGTGGATTGCTGCATGGTCTTGCAAGAAAGAAACCTATTGGCACGAGCTTATGCTGGACCAGTTGAACTTTTGGCGCTTTTTTTTTTCTTCACCCAGCGTTACAAGATGCCATTAGCGCTTGTTTACGCAGATTTGCAGCTTGGTGTTTATTTACAGGTGGGCAGACAGTCTGGCCATTGCCACCAAAATGGCGCCGACCTGCTAGTAACCTCTAACCTATTAATTGCGTTGGGCGCCTTTGCTCTATAACAGGTTGTCACCGAAATACTTGCAATGGTGGCACAGCAGAAGGCCTACCTCAAACATCTTTAATTCTGGTGCAAGATGTGGAATAATGCTGTGGTGTTGGTGTGTACTGGTGTCAGATGCTGATTTTCAACAAATGTGCTATTGTTTCTAGGTTAATCCCAGGAGAGCTTCTCTTTAAATTGGTCAAACTTTAATTTGCAGTTCATTCCCTCGTCCCCTCTTCCTCTTTTGAAGCCCTCCATGGCCTTAAGGGCCTTTAGCACTCCTATATACTCTACCCAGCAATGACAGCAACTAAGTACTCGTCCTGAATGACATGGGCTGTCCAGGCTGTGGTGGCACAAATGATGGTGTTACTAAAATTCTTTATTTAACAATTTGTAGCAAAATGCTGGACAGATTAAAGAGCACTTTAAATTAATTGCACGAATTGTTGAAATGCGTATGTGTTTTGGTTAGTATAAAGGTGATAATTGTCGTGCATGTGCATTAAAAAGTCGTTAGGACCAATCTGTCATTTTTCTCACAAGTTTATTTTTGTGAAATTTGCACTTGGGGATATTTTAACATACCCTTGAAATGGGGGGGGGGGGGGGGGGGAGAAATGG
>JAQGBW010005602.1:0-11757 GCA_034698625.1 Julus scanicus
GGACCAGCATAAAATGACGTAGGAAGCGGGATAACGTACGAAACGGACAACGTAAAATCGGGGTTCCACTGTAGTATAAATGTGTATTTTGTTAATACAGATGGATGAATTATGCAAGGTTTCCTGGGAAAGTTTAACACTTTTACTAAAATAAGTTACCCATCAAGCAATCTTTGTAAGAAACTAAGTCTTTTTGACTATTTCCTGTTTTGTTAATTTCTGAGTTTTTCAAATTTGCCCGATTTCCAAAAACAGAAGCTAGACCAAGAGATATAAAATTATTCAAAATGAATAAAAGTCTAGTTGTTTCATAAAACTCGCTCTTATTAATGTATGTAATGACATTGTACATTGGGTAATTTATCCCCTTGCAACATGGCACTTTTGTACTGACTGTATAGGGTATGGAATAGAATTGAAAAGCTCATAATTCAGTTATTTATAATCAAGTCTTTCATAAACAAGCCTTTCACTGTGTCAAACAATCTAAAAAAGGATTTTGAAATTAGTAGAAAAAACAATTGTTTCACAAAAAAAAACAATCACACAAATCAATCATTGTGTCAAATACAAGTCAACAACATTTCACAATAACTTAAATTTCTCAAAACTAAGTCTTCAGCAACCAATCAGTTTGTTTCAACCTCATATCAGTAATTTCATCACATTTGTAATGTTCTTGATAAACAAGTGACAATTTTAAACATTGATTTGTTTAAGGCATTGAAACAAATGAAAATAACCAACATTGAGACCATAAACAAGAAATAAATTCGCCCAAAAATATATATAAAAATCGTAAAACAATCAGTTTTATGGCACGGTATAAATTGGTATACACATCAATTAAAATGACCAGAGCAAAATACGCGAATTTGATTTTTCAGATGCAATAAAACATTGAGTGGATACTTGGCCTCTGAACATTTTCATGTCTCCAAATAATTGGGTTTTTTTGCTTTCAAAGTGAACCCATTTAATTCGCATAAAACAACATCGGATTTCATTTTTTTTCTGATGTTTTGCTGCTTCAAAAAACCAGCTTTTAATTTACTGGAATTTTTTTGTATGCTGTTCAAGGCTTACCGTCGGTTATCCATTACCGACTGTTATCTTTAGCTGACACTAATAGTAATTATTTCTTCTTTCCAACTAACTATCCTTAATAAATATTATCCTAAATTTTTATTTTATTTTTATTTCGAGAATGGGTTTCGATAAGGAAACCAGTCTCCATTAGAAGTCATTAAATGCTTTTTACATTTCTTGGCGTAAAAATGCCAGAATTTCTAGTTTAAATGTCCAGACCCCAATTTGACCCCCTCACAAATCTTGGTCTTATACGTGTTTTCGCAAGCTGGTTACATTTTATACATACATATGTGACTGTTTGTAAGACAATTCATTCAATAAATTACCCTAGTGTTATAAAATGAAATTATTTATTTTGAATAACAAGATATTCTGTTTAATTAAGCTTTAAAAGTCATTGAAAGGCGAAATGGACACCAGCAGAAATGTGTCCCTAGTCCCAAAACGTACTTGAATTTTGAAAACCTCACGAAAGTCGGGAATTATGTCTAACTTATATAGTGTTAAACACCAATTTTATGCTGGAATTTTCCTACGAGGTTAGCAAATTTAAATTATCAGAAAAATCTGGAAAAATGTCGTATGATTGGCATCGAGGCTGGAACTTGGAAATTTATTGGATGGGAATTTCAATGTTTCAAAACCATTTCTGGACACCCTATTTTTCCCAAAAAGCGACGGACGTCTATGAGGGGGGATAGGGGTTCTGGACTAAAATGGACACTATCTGGACAGACATGGGGGAGGGTGGGGGGAAATAATTTTTTAAGGAATTGCCTCTAACGAGAACATAATCACATAGACAAAAATATTGATGACATTTTTATGGAAATTATTTTTCGAGAAATAATTTACCTGTTTTGGCACTTAAAATGCATAAGATACATTGATTTCAAATCAGCACCCGAAAAAAATGTCAATTTCGAGTAGTTTCACCTTGTCTATGACGATTAGAAGCACAATAACCTCTGCATGAACATTTTCCTGCAAATTGGTAACCACTCGTATACCGTCGCGAAAACACGTCCCTGATGAATTGCCTCCTCAAATGTTAATTAATCCAAAAAGATCTCGTTCGACCAGTTTCCAATACAATTTTTCGAGCACCCCCCAATGGCTTTCCTAATGATGGACGAGGCGTCAAAAACACCGGTCATCTTAACATTTAACATCATTTTATTCGTTATTTATTCAACAATGGCTCATAAATTTAAGTCTCAAAATTAGATTAAATAACTTTCATTCTCAATCACTCTCTAATTACAAAAACCAGCTTTTTAGCTCAAGCATGGCCTTAAATAGAGAAACGACCTCTTCTAAAGGTCAATTATACTTGTATGAAAAACTTTTACCTGTCAGAATTGTTTTTTAAGACGGATATATATGAAATTTACGATTACCGGTAACTTGCATTTTTGTAGTTATAGATATGGGTGTGGCGAAGTAACCCTATCTCTAATGTACTGGGAATACCATAATAGGCAAGTTTTTGCTTTGTATAATCGTAAAAATATCAATGAAATGCAATATAAAAAAGAAACCTTTTTCATAAATTAGTAACTTTTCTGTATCAAATGCACAAATATACAGGGGGAAGGGGGGATAATAAAAACTTAGTCAACTTTATAAAAATCATAAAAAGGTTATTTGTTAATGGAATTTAATACAAATTTGTACAAATATTGTTTTTCTCTTTACTTTCGAATTGCCCTCGTTCATGTTTTTTTTTAATGACGTAATCATTCGAATGTGTCTTTCAAAATGGCGTTTACTGAAGAAGAAAGAACCGCGATTGGTTTTTTGCGTAAAATGAAAAATTACAGTGCTAGGCAATTTTTGAAACTGTTTTTAGAGAAAGGTGCTAACTTTGAACACAAATTGAAATAAGAAATTTTTTGTATCCTATTTAAGTACACATTTACAAATTTCCAATAAAGTCCATTAACAAATAACCATTTAATGATTTTTATAAATTTTGCTTACTTTTTATTGGCCCACCCTGTAGTCAACAAACGTACGAACAAAACAGCTATTTCCATTTTTACTCAAAGTGTCCTCCATTTCTGCAACACATGGAGGACACATTGAGTACAAATGGAAATAGCTGTTTTGTTCGTACGTTTGTTGACTATATATTTGTGCAAAATTGGATTTACTTTAATTAAGAAACAAAAAAAATATGAATTTATGAAAAAGGTTCCCCATTTTTGGTGTCCGCCCTTTAGAGTTTAATTACATGAGTCAAATTACTTGACAATGACAAAAACTCGAAACAGAACTTGAATTAAGTATTTTTGATGTTTTGTGAACATTAAACATACAATTTAAGTTGCTCATTAGTAAATGTTTAAACAAAATTATTAGTAATGTTTGTTTAAATTAATAGTTATTCTACACAATAGCATTTAATTTTTATTTTTAAATTAATTTCTGACAACTTAAAAATAGGAGTAAAATGTTTGCAAAGGGGGGTTTCACCTTAAATGGGAACTATCACTAATAATTTGAACATGGCTACATACTATTATATCTAGAATCCCCTTAATGAGACGCTCTTCAGGTGTCCAATTTAGGTGTGTCTCTAGTGATGGCCCAAATTGAACTAACAGCGTGACAAAAGCTCCAAAAAATGCCGTGACATAGTTCACAGCAAGCTTTATTGCCCGAGAACAAAAAAAATACAAATGTACTTTCTCATAGTGCTAACATGAAGAGTCCTATATTTCTTAGAAGAATCCAGTCACGTATGGGTTGAAAATGCTTACAAATACGTTAACGTCTTGTCAAAAAATAACCAGTTTGCATTTTCCTAGGAAGTTGCATTTTGAGTTATAATCTTATTCTTGTTAACGTATCGCAATAAGCCTCTCTAATTAGACATTGCCAATTATTGTGGTTGGATCCACGTATCAATCCTTGCAGGTAATCATCTTTAATTACCGAGCATTGATCAAGATTGCATTTCTCAACCTATATGTACATCCTCTATTGAATTTTTACAATGACCCCGATTCAAAAATATTTATTTTCGTTATGATATATGGCACGCAAGGATGTGGTGGCTAATTAGATCTAAAAGGCATTTCGCTGCTTTTTTCATTGTTGAAAATTGCATTCAGATGTGAAAAGTGCAAGTAAAATAAACACGTTTTTTGTGCATTTGGTGTTTTATTCCAATCATGTAAGATTAGTAGAACGGGACGTTCCATGGCCATTGATTTGGAAAAAAAAAAAAGATATCCATTTCAATTATCCAATGCCAAAATGTTTGAAAACTGTCTTACATGTGGATTGGACCAAATTGGGATAATATATCCTTACATGAATCATTTGTGCCAATATTTTTTCAATTCAATTCAAATCAGTACCCTATACATTCAGCAAATAAATGCCATAAATGGTATAGGGTGGTGTACCCAATCATTTCAAGAGAATGCTCCTACGTCAGCAGCGACTTAGACTTTGTTAGGTTGGATTTGAGTGATTATGTCTACTCCAAAAGTGGTCATTAGGCGTTAAAATATGGGAAACAAGATGTGAAATTCAAGAAAAATTCAAACGTTTGAATAACCCCATAGTTAACTTTTCACGTCTTGACCTCAACGTGTCCAAATTTAGAGAGTGGAACATTTCTGTCACACTCACGGAATGTCAAGACTGTTTTTAATCATTTGTGATAGTATTTTCATTAGAATTTTCAGACATTTTGGAATGATTACATATAGTGTGGGTATACCATTCTTTTTCGGTCAATATGGTCACTATTGATAACAATAATCTACACTTATATATACGGTATCTAAACTGCTGTATCTAACTGCTATCAAAAGTGTTATCAAATTATGAAAGCTTTTACTACTAATAAACACCTCAAACGAGGAATTACATAATATTTAAAATTAGATATCATTCACTCATAAATCCTGATATTATATCTTGACATCACAGAGACTTGTGACTGATAATATATATGTATACACACACGCTCATGTAAATCCTCGGAAACCAAATATATATTGTAAGTTGTTTTGGTTAAGTTATGGTGTTGTTAGTTGGAGAAAACTTCAATATTTGTCATAAAAAAAAATGTAATATGAGCCCAGGATAGTTTTAACTTTTACAGGTAACCACCTTACTTGGGGAAACTGTCCAATACACGAGTAATACGGGGATTTTACTATTGAAATTACCTTGTTTTTTCAACCATGGCTTTAATTGAAAAAAAAAAATACATACAATGTACTTCTACCTTCAAGTTAATTCAACTTTCACGAAAAAGTCGTTTATAGTAAATTTTGATTTCATTATAATTTTCATCTACCTACATGTAGGCGTAAAAATAAAACCTTGAAATTTTCATGGTAAAACGAATTAGTTAGATTTATGGTCATACCATTTTATTTTGCCAAAATGAAAGTAATTGTTACAGTTCCATAGAAACTCACGCTCCAGAGTTATTTATTAGATGGGGGGCACTAGTGCTCTATTTTACAACCAGTTGAGAAAAAAAAAAGTAATTTTAAATGAGGCACGACCCTCTGTTTTGCAAATGTGTTTCTCTTCAATTTTCGAGATTATTATCTGGTTTGTAAGCGGATCAAAACACAGTAACATTTATATTAGTTGGGATGCATGACTGACGTTAAACCGCAAACACCTTATTATTAAGTCGGTTTCGAGAGGTTCATTTCGGATAGAGTTAACATTGCTAAAAGTTGTCTAAGGCCAAAACAAGATCCAGTGCACGCCTGATTAAAAACTTGTAATTGTCGATAATTAGTGCACTTTCCCCTCTGTATGTGGACCAGAAATAATTACTCCCGACGAAGAAGATTGAGCTGCTCAAACAATAGATTCTCTATGACAAGGCCGAGCAGTTGAGCGGTTGACCGGTTAGCCGCAATCTGCTTTTCGGGGGTGAACAGTATGCGTGTTCTGAATGTATAAAGTTTCAATATGCATGGCCGCTGCCGTGGATAAGTTAGGCTTCACGATTCAGACGCTGATACGCATTATGATTGAATGTAATATGGAAGCGAGAAATGAATCCTGGTAACATTAAACTTTGTATCCAAAGTGTTTCAAACAGTTTTACTTTTAATAAAATGGAAATAAATTAAAGGAATATATTGTTTAAGTTGTAAAGTAGTCATGAGGAAAATATACCTGGAATAATCCAATCTTTAAAGCATAATCCCGTTTTTAAAAATTAATAATAATGTTCCATAAGAAACATTTTTCCAGTTTACATACAAACATATTGAAATTTAAAATGAAATTTGTAATTCTCGTAAAATTTGGTTTCTCTGGGAAAGGGGAGGTACCTTCGGGTCAGTCACGTTTTGCACATTTCGAATGTTTTATGTGGGTTTCAATGATGCTATTTCAAACAGTTGTAGAGGAATATTCTTCCATCAATATTGTGGCCACATCAGAAAGCAATGGCAACCTTATTTTGTAAATTACGGATATTTTTAATGTGACACCTGTTTTGTGTTTCTGCAAATATCGTCAAACTTTAATTTTGGGATGAAAAATGCAGGGAAAGGTTTAAAGCTGCTACTTCTAGTAACGTTGTAATGTTATATTATGATAATATTCACGATGTGGTATATAACTCCATATGTGCATATATTTGGAGAATATTACATACAAACATACTATGTATATAATATAGAATAGATATGTATATATACTATCACATATAAGGCCCTAGTAAAATAATTTTCTACAAGGGTTATGTGTTGAAAAACACCTTATCCTAAAGTTACCCCACATGATGAGCTAACTTTAGATCAGAAATTGAAGGGCCAAATTTTCAAGACAGTTTTTTATATGTATGTATACATTACACCACATCAATGATGTCACGTTAGAGAAATGTCCCTATATTCGAATTCAAAGTTTTAAATTTATATATATATAAATTTAAAACTTTGAATATATATATATATATATATATGTGCATATATATATATATATATATAAATACACAGTCAATGTGTCAAACCAGCCATTTTGTAAAATGACTGGAAATACAAAATTACTGGTCACATAATGACACACGATTAGTAATAACCTAACCAAATTTAACCTAACCAGGCAATAAGTCAAATATATAATCAAGCTAAATTTTCAGTCATTTTGTAAACAAAACTGCAACCTGCAACTGCTGACCTAATCAGTCGTTTTGTAAAATGACTGATTAGATCAGTCATTTTACAAATATATATATATATATATATATATATACTACGTGCAAGACCACTGCAAGTGCAATGTACAGTATTTGTATTTAATCATTGTGAGGTGGAGTTGACAAGTTACTGTTTTTATTTAGGTATTTATACAAGGAGCATTGTTGAACTAATCATATACGACCTTGAACTTAGGCATAGGGTGAGAGCGCGATAAGGCAAAGCCAATCTTTCATCAATGAAAATTATCGATACCATGTCGTAGACAATGTGACGTTGTATACACACTACACCACAATAGGCACGCCGGAAATCACACCAAACTATTTAGTGCACTTAAAGTGGGGCGCTATTGACATGCAGGCCCTTAAGTCTTTCTCCACCTGAGTCTTTCAGAAATATCATATCCTGCTTTTTGCTTCACTATGCTAATGCATCCCTGGTATTCAGAAACAAGCCTCCTCGGACAGGGCGTGTCTAACACTAAAAAAAAAACTATTAGGTTAGTCAAAAATGTTAAAATATGGACGATATTAGCATCTTTTCTGCTTAAACTGTTGACGCCCTGTTAATCCGATTAGCACGAAAAGTTGTTTATTTTAAAATAATACAAGGGAAAAATGCTTTGTTTTTTAATCAGGATCCTTTAGTAACTAATGGATGTTGACAAACATTCGTTTTTCGGCACTTGTTTGAGCACTTTTGAGTTGTCATGAAAATTGATCATAATATTCATACATCAACAAACAAATAAATAATCCTCTTTCACAATAGTAGTACTAACAATGCTAGTTTTATCAGAAAAATCATATGGTTTTGTGGAGAAAAAAATGAATATAAACGTTTCGAAAAAGAGAAAATTTTAGAAAAGTTGGAAGATGTAATATAGAGGAATGTTGAATAAAAGCATACTGGCACTTTTCGGAAGGTGTAAAAAGATTGGATGACTTAAGAGAACATTGTGAAAAGAAATTTAATTACAAAAATTAATCAGAAAACGGAAATATCATATTAGATTTTCAATGTAAGGATAACGTGGGGAAGTTATGTTTTTCATAACGTTTGATAAATTTGAATAACCTAAATTTGGTATCGTTTGAATAGAACATTATATCCTGGAAGAACCGAAATAGGCCTACTTTTGCCAATTTCCTTACCGATTATTGCTTTTTCTGATTTACGAGCGCCAGTTGAAATTGATCATCTATGCTAAATTTTCAATATTTGGGTTAATTGTCTGCATTCCTCGTTCACGTGGGTCATAAAATCATAGCAGATATCCTTGCCAACTCTAATAACCATTTCCAAATATCATATTCGTACTAATCACGATTAATAATAATAACAGCAACAACAACAATAATACATATTTACAGGCCTAATTTTGCCTTTGCTACTTAACTGATAAAAATAGGCCAATTTCTGGCCCAGTTTGCCTTAAGATTGTGTATAGTGATTTCACATACAAATACTATACAGCTTCATCCACTTTACCCAACAACCAATATATATATATTGCACCATGACCTGTCAAATTTAATTGGCGATTAAAAGGGTAGTCAACGAGACAAATCCAACATAAGCATTAATTCATTATCAATAACGAAAAATGCATGCAGTTCAAGATTTTAATCTCATTTATGTATGAGATCACGCACACTAAACTATTCCTAAAATTATCGAGGCACACCCAGTAAAAAATAGTTGACCGAAACTTATAAAAGGTACCAAAGCATTTTCGTTACTTTATAGGCTATATACACTGTATAAAATAAAGTTTGGGTAAGTCGTGACATTTTGGGAGTAGCTAGTATTTCAGTCAATGGACCAAACTTCATTCTAGTGACATAAAAGGGGAATTTTGGTTGCTGTATAAAATAAAATCTACTTTCGGTATTATAAATTCATGAAATTGCGGGACATTTTGGGAGAAATTTCCAGAAACACAGCCCCATATTCCTGTAAAAATTGTATTTCCCCTGATAATGTAAAAAGTCGAGACCAAACTGATGGCATGATCAAACTTCATTCTAGTGACATAAAAGGGGAATTTCCCTTCCTTTATAAAAACCTAGTTTCGGTATTATGTAAATATTTGAAATTTCCCTATGAGAAATTAATAATTTGGAAATTTTTTCATAGAAGCAATTTTAATTTAAATATTTTCACTCTTGCCATAAAGTTCTGCGGTACACATCGGACTCTTGGAGGCACACTGGTTTTATGCTAAATTTGATGCTAAAATTTGTACTTTTTTGATTAACTAAAACCCCCACATGTGTGATTGACCTTTTTGACCAATTCAATTTCGTTGACCAATCCATCGACCGCTCCCAGCATGCATCTCTGTGGTTTCGCCTGTCAATCACTCATCCCTCCAGGGGGAGCTAGTGATGGCCCAATTCTCAGGCTGCTATTCTGAAACCGAGCGTGACTCGGAAATCACCTCTGTGGGGGGGTAGAAACGCCGGAAGCGGGAGAGACCTGAAAGCAATCACGATAGTAAACACTCATTTCTTCGATACTCGATATTGGTCAAGAAGTTTTCTATACATTCTTATCTGGAGGCCATTGGTCAGTGCACTTGTTGGTGTTATTTAAAAAAAAAAAAAAAAAAAATGGGGTTGAACTGCAAAAATTTCTAAGTATCGACAGAAACATCTGCGAATTATCTGCGATTTCAAATCGCAACCGATCAGTTATCGGTATCGTGATAACGGTATAAAATTATATAAAATGCAGTATGAGCAAGCAGTTTTCTGTTTCACTTTCCGATTTAAAGAGTGCAAAGTTTCCCCGCTTGTATAAGCTGCACTTGGATTAACGGGAACAATTCTGTTTAATGCCGATCTACGAAGGTATTTGCCGTCAGGAATACTGCAGCCATGCCAATGATGTCGTTAGGATAACCACACGGTACAAGGTATGCAAGGTACAGAACTCGAATTTTATGCTTTTTCTTTATTTTCTTCCATATTACCAGTGCTTTTCAACTGGTGTGCCGCGAAAGTCTTTAAGTGTGCCGCGGAAGTTTGTGGGAATGTTGAAAATTTACCTTTTATACACATCAAAATGTTCATCTGGGAGTAGATTTTACTTTATTGCATTGAAAAAATGAGTGAAAATCTCTCCTTCAAAAGCAATTTTGACTCCCTATTCAGTGTGCCTTGAGATGAAAAAGGCTGACACTTTAACAATACTTGAGCAATGCTTGACCATGCAAGTAAGGTCAGAAATCTTGCATATGTCCAATCAATATTTCGTCAAAAAACCGAGATAGCTGGACTTAAATTACAGTTTGATTTAAGGTAATTAACTTCATCCATAATAAGATTGTTAGTTGTATCTTAATGCTATCATGGATGCATGCCTAAAGAAGCAAAAGTAGGTGTAAAATTGTTGTACAGTGAAAGTAGGTGTAAAATTGTTGTACAGTGAAAGTAGGTGTAAAATTGTTGTACAGAAATAAAAGTATGTGTAAAATTTCTGTACAAAAGTAAAATTGGGTGTAAAATTGTGTTGTACAGAAATAAAAGCATGTGTAAAATTGCTGTACAAAAGTAAAAGTAGGTGTAAAATTGTTGTACATAAATAAAAGCAGGTGTAAAATTGCTGTACAGAAGTAAAAGTAGGTGTAAAATTGTTGTACAGAAATAAAAGTATGTGTAAAATTGCTGTACATAAATAAAAGCAGGTGTAAAATTGTTGTACAGAAATAAAAGTATGTGTAAAATTGCTGTACAAAAGTAAAATTAGGTGTAAAATTGTGTTGTACAGAAATAAAAGCATGTGTAAAATTGCTGTACAAAAGTAAAAGTAGGTGTAAAATTGTGTTGTACAGAAATAAAAGCATGTGTAAAATTGCTGTACAGAAGTAAAAGTAGGTGTAAAATTGTTGTACAGAAATAAAAGTATGTATAAAATTGCTGTACAAAAGTAAAAGTAGGTGTAAAATTGTTGTACAGAAGTGAAAGTAGGTGTAAAACTGTTGTACAGAAGCAAGAGCGATTCGGAGCCACTTTTCTGAGAGCTACCTAGTTTACAATTTACAAACTGTATGAAGTCCATGATGCAGATTTGCACTCAGAGTCCATTGGCTCAAATTTTGTAATAATCTGAATTTTTGTGCAAATAATTTGTCTAGTATGCTAACTTTCTACAGTAGACTATTTTATGCCCACCAGGGTGCATGAACAAGGTAGACTAGCAGATACCCTGGCAGAAATAGGGTTTCTTGAGTGTGCAACTCTGCTGTCTTCTGCAGCAATTTTTTACTCCCTACCTCTTGCATAACTTTGCTCGCTGGTCAGTGTTCGAATATCATGGTGACAGCAAGTGATTCAGACTAACCTAGCTCATGAAAACTACATCAAAGTCCGTCAACCAACTTCCTAATGCCTGATTCCCACTGTGCCGAAACCGAAACCGAAACCGAAAAGTTAGGGTCTGAGCATGCGCACTTCGAAGT